>JAFEMH010005818.1:0-147778 GCA_022495995.1 Adenophora triphylla var. japonica | reverse complement strand
GGGCTTTTTTTGTTGGAATATGCTCGACGCATGGCACTTGACGTGATGGATGCTTGACGCAATAAAGATGCTTGACGCTTTAAGAGATGCTCGACGCACTTAATTGGATGCATTGGTAAGTGAAATCCAAACACTCAACATGTTTGATCTAATTCTTGAAAGTATGCACTCGACGTGCTTTACGCACCTCCTTAGTTCCCGGCAGAAAGAGGGTTAGTGAAAGCATTTGCATAACAACATATATTCACTTAAGCATTTGTTTATTCAAGACGATCAATGTGCACTAGACTCCAAGAATCAGCGTGGAGAATAAGTTCTTATGTGAGAATTGAAAATTGTTTGTGTGATTTAGATTTTGGTTTTAGAAGATTGAAATTACCCGATCTTTTTCGCGCGCGGGGCGGCGGAAAAGGCGGTTGTCTTTCGCGGGGGGTTGGTGTCTGAGACCTCGCTTCACGGGAAGGAGCAGAATGAGGAGTCGCCACGCGGTTTTTGTATTCTGAGCCCAAACGTTGAGAAACGGCTATTTCAAAATGGTGTCGTTTTTATTGGGTAGCAAAAACTTAGGAAAAGGCTTTTGAAAAAGGGGATCATTTTTATTGGCAGCAAAAACGAGTAAAAAGCTTTTTAGTACCGTAGATTGTTAGGTTCGAGGTCGTTACGTTTCGGGTAGAGTATTACGAGATCGCCCGAAACGCCTCGCATGACGAGTCTTTCTACCTTTCTCGAAATCGTGTGTGTGTGTGTGTGTTTTGAAATGGGGGCTTGAATGACAAGCTTAATCTTGGTTTGAATGACAAACGTTGATTAGGTGACTTTTGAAAAGACGAGCGTTTGAATGACAAACGTCGGTTTTGAGTTTGAAATGAGCGTTTGCGTGGCAAACGTCGATTTTGAGTTTGAAATGAGCGTTTGCGTGGCAAACGTCGACTTTGAGTTTGAAATGAGCGTTTGCGTGGCAAACGTCGATTTTGAGCCATACGAGTCATTGTTAACGATTTTTACGGAAAAATGCGTATTAAATGATTTTAAGTATCAAATGGCGGCTTTGACTTTGAGTTTGAAGATGAGCATTCGGAGGCCGAACGTCATTTCTGCTTTTGAAAGAGAGTTCGACGGACGAACTCCGGTTTTGAACCGGGCATTACATTGTTAACGATTTTTACGGGAAAATGCGTATTAAATGACATGCGATCAACGAATCGGGTTGCGACTGACTTTGAAAAGTAAATACTATCACAATCCAAACGGATCGGACTTGTAAATGACAAGATTTAAAGCGGTGTCAACGGAATCAAACGATCCGGAATTGTAAATGACGATCAACGAGGCCAAACGGCTCGGAATTGTATATGACGATCAACGAGGCCAAACGGCTCGGAATTGTAAATGACGATCAACGAGGCCAAACGGCTCGGAATTGTAAATGACATGAAAGTAAACGGAACGGGGTCTAACGCCGTTTTAACCCGTGATTACTTCTCTTACGGAAAGAGAAGAGGATCGAGGGGCTAAAACGTATCGGACCCGTTAGACGGAGGCGTCTACATTTTGATAACGACGTTCGAAACAGTTATAGCGACTGGCGCGTAAACCGAGACTAACGGAAGATTCAGAGAGAGGGAGTTATACCTATGGCTGTGGTCGACTCCTTTGGCTCCTGGAGGTGTGTACGGACACTGAAAGTGATTCGAAAGGTTGTTTCAAGTTGTAGGGTGCGTATTTGATCGAAATACGAAGGTTTCACGCGAATCGAGACAAAACGGGAGCTCCTGGGAAGGGTGAAACCAGCTTGGACCGTGGGGTGGTGATTTTTGGTGTGAAAATCCTCTTTGCCTTCGACAAAGAACTTCTATTTATAGGGTGAAAATTGCGTAGGAGTCCCACTGACTTGGACCGAATTTCGTGGGTTTTGGGAATTTTGGAAACTGGGACTTGCCGGGCAATTTCAGAAAAGTGCACAAAGGAGTCCGGCCTGACTTGGCTTGCAAACCAGGGGCATTTTGGTCTTTTCCTCCGAAATTGATTGAAGGGTGACTAGAGGGAGGTGGCATGGCCGCCACGTGCCCTCTCGAGTCACCACCATGTGGGATTTTGTCCCCTGGTCCCGCTTTGTCCGTTTTTTAAAATAACAGTCCGGAAATGTCCGAAACGCCCGAAAGTGCCTGAAAATGCGTTTTTGTGGAAAGCCATACTTTTACGTGAGATGTCACGTGCTAAGTACGGTTCGACGTCCGGATGCACGGGCGCCCCGGACGCCTCGCTGGCACAAAGAATCGGGAGTTTAACGAGTTCCTATAACTCGAGCGGCCGCTAACGGATTTCGGTTAACTTTCTCGACGGATTTGGACGATCCGGATTTGGGTACTTACAGCTAGCCCTCGCCGACGTCTCCTCCGAAGGAGGCGGGGTCGTTGAAAAGATAAGGATCCAAATCGGGATGCCTTACTTTGAAGGAGACCCGGGCGGTCACCGGGCCGGACCCTTAGCGAAAAGGATTCCTACGTATCCCGAGCGGGAATCAAGCCGATCGTAGTTCGAAAAGGGGCAAGGGCCGCGCATGGGGACTCGACCCGAGCGAGACCGTTAGGAGGCGTCTAAACTCGGATGAGACCATTCGCGAGGTACCCGTACCCGAATGGAGACTCGCTGGGAGGCGTCTCGAACCTCGGGACTTCGAAACCTTCGAGGGCGTGTGGCGCCTCAAACCGGAGTTGCGATGTTGACGAGGGCTTTCGTGCCTCGGGTGGCCGGGCTTATTGCCGCGCGCTTTATCCCGCTGGGACGAGCGTTCGGGCTTACTGGATGGCCGAAGAGGGATTGTTGCAAGGCGTTCGTACCTTGGGGTTCGGGCTTATTGCCGTTGCGGAGAGATGACTATTGCAAGGCGTTCGTACCTGGGGTTCGGGCTTATTGCTGCCGGAGAGATGACCATTTGCAAGGCGTTCGTACCTTGGGTTCGGCCATTGCCGCCGAGATGACCATTGCAAGGCGTTCGCACTGGGGTTCGGCCATTGCCGTCGCCGGAGATGACCATTTGCAAGGCGTTCGCACTGGGGTTCGGGCTTATTGTCATTGTCTGGAGAGATGACCATTTGCAAGGCGTTCGTGCACTTGGGGTTCGGGCCATTGGCCGTTGCCGGAGAGATGACCATTTGCAAGGCGTTCGTACTGGGGTTCTTGGCCATTGGACCAAGGAGAGAGACTGACCGCAAGGCTGAGATTGGAGATCGGACCGTGAAAGGTCGCGATTGAGGATTGAAATCGACCGTGAAAGGTCGCGACAGGATTGAAATCGGACCGTGAAAGGTCGCGAATGAGGATTGAAATCGGACCGTGAAAGGTCGCGATTGAGGATTGAAATCGGACCGTGAAAGGTCGCGATTGAGGATTGAAATCGGACCGTGAAAGGTCGCGATTGAGGATTGAAATCGGACCGTGAAAGGTCGCGATTAAGGATTGAGATCGGACCGTGAAAGGTCGCGATTGAGAGTTTAAGATCGGACCGTGAAAGGTCGCGATTGAGAGTTTAATGGTGAGGACCATTTAAATTTTAACGTCGGGAGACGGAATCGTAACTGAAATGTCCGGAGACATGGTTGAACGTTTGAATGTCAAACGTCAACTGGACTGAATTTAACGTCAGGAGACGAACGTTAGTGAGAACTAACCGGGAATTTAACGTCTGGAGACGAACGTTAGTGAGAACTAACTGGGAATTTAACGTCTGGAGACGAACGTTAGTGAGACCTAATCGAGAATTTAACGTCTGGAGACGAACGTTAGTGAGAACTAATCGGGAATTTAACGTTCCTGGAGACGAACGTTAGTGAGACTAATCGGGAATTTAACGTTCCTGGAGACGAACGTTAGTGAGAACTAATCGAGAATTTAACGTTCCTGGAGACGAACGTTAGTGAGAACTAACTTTGATTTATCCTCGGGGATAGGGCGTTAGAAATGTCTAATCGGGAAATTTTACACTTTCGGGGCCAAAAGTGGTAAAATTGGAATTGCCAAAAGCCGAGGGGCAAAAGGGGCAAAAATTATTCTGGTGCGCAAGAGTCCTGGTCGGACTTTTACCGTTTTTCCGTAAACTTTTAAATGCCGAGGCCGGGAAGAAAATGGACATTTTCTTCCATTATTGCCGGCGAGAGAGGAGAGAAAAGAGAGAGAAATCCAACCCAAATTGCAAGGTTTGCTCGAATTTGTGAGGGAAAATCGCTATGGAGGGTGAAGGAGGACCAATGGCTCGCCACGGAAGGACCGACGACGAAAGAACTCGATTGGTTCTGACCATTCGAACCACCACTCTTCCATTGAATCCGGCGGAGTTTTATCCGGCGAGGGACCGCCACAACTCCAAGGGAGGGATCGAAAGACACGTAAGTTCCCTACAAATTCCATTAATTTCAAGAATGTGCATTCTTTAAATGTTAGAAATTTGTTAGGAATTTACTTAGGGATTTTGGTGCCCGATTTGGGGCTTTTGACTTTGCTATGAATCGTTGTCGAAATTGACTAGGACGTAGTTCAATTGACATCATGGGTAGATGACATAAAAATTTTGGTTGCAAAATTCCATGTCTAAATGCATTTTCCAAAATTAAAGTAGCTTTAATTCGGATCGGAGCGAAATTTTCGAAAAATTCGAAAGAATTTGAAAGTTCCGGATTCGACTGAGTTTTCGAAAGATTTTGAAAGTTCCGGATTCGACGGAGTTTTCGAAAGATTTTGAAAGTTCCGGATTCGACTGAGTTTTCGAAAGATTTTGAATATACGTAGGAAATGAATGAGAACCGTATCTCGCATTGCATCCTTTTGACATGCGTTGTTGCATTTTGTTGACGTTGCTTCGTCTTGTTTGTCTCATAGGGACAGTGGATGGCTGATACCCACAACCGTAAGAGCCTGGGGTGCCTTCGAGGCGGCAGTATTGTGGGGCCTTATCCCTGACGTAGCTCGAGAGGGAGAGAGGAGTCCACGACACCGGTGATTGACTCCTGGCCGGGCCGGGTTTATCGCGCCGTAGCCGCGACACCGATACGCCGAGGGGCGTGTCCATGTATGTCGCGCCGAGCGAGTACCGGTGGGATACGACCCACACTTTCCATTTCAGATGGGGAGGCGACGTGACTCCCACGGATTTTGCCGCTATCACCGGGTTGCCGACTTATGGCAACGCGCCGGTGCGGGTTGACGGTTACACCCCTGAGCAGCTTGTCCTGGCCCGCTGGTTTCGATATTACCGATGCCAGGGCTTAGGCATTCTGCACAGCCGATGGAGCATCACTTGAGGGCGGGTGTCGCCGATTATCCGGCCGGGTCTCGAGGATGACCGCGGAGCGTCCGGCTCGAGGGTTCCTTTGGTTTGCGCTGTCGCCGACTTTGTTCCCGACTTCCGACACGTCTTGTCACTTCCTCTCGCCGGCCGCCGATGATCCGGATGCCGTGAGGGGGTTTGCGTGGGGGAGGCCGGACCGGCCGAGCTCTACCACTCTTCGACAGTTCTCGCGGGGAGAGGAGCACACATTTAGCCGCTTCACGCCCGTCTGGATGTAAGTTTACGTGCTTTTTCTCTTCCTTGCCTCTTTTATGTACTCGTATGTATCTCGCTTGGTAGCCGACATAACTTTCCATTCTCTCGCGTGTCCGGTGCTACGAGGTGTCTCACCGCAGTGCTTGGGACATAAAGGAGCCGTACCGTCCCTCGTTCCCCGCCTTGCCGGTTTGGCGTAAGAAGGCGAAGAGGGCGGTCTCTTCGAGGGCCGGGCACTCGAGCGTCGTACGAGGAGATATCTCTCGGCGCCGAACCCGGAGTTCTCCGAGAGGATCCACCGACCCGGTGGAGCAGTTTGATCATGTCGCGGCAGATTGCCGCCGAGACTACACGGCGGCGAAGCTCCCGGTGGGACTTCACCGTGACGCCATGTATTTGGGGGAGAGGGTGACCCGTCAAAGATAGGCCGGGGTCTCTTCCATCGGTGCCGGTGGATCCTCCTCGTACATGCAAAGATCCCTGGAGATGCCGATGGACGAGCCGAGGGATACCTTCGTGGTGTATTTCACCGAGTACATCATAGCGGGGCCGCTATGATGTTTTCTTGAGGATGAGGCCGAGGAGCCCGCAGTGCAAAGATAGGGAGTGGCGAGGTCCCCGGAGGTCCTCGACATTTTCCCGTCCCGCGAGCTAGGCTAGCGTACGAGGGGCCGGACGGTTCGCGCAGCGACTTGTGATCCCGCCTCGGCGTGAGCCGAGACCACGATACATGTATGACCCCAATGCTTCGTGAGCATCTTTTCCGATTTTCTCGCATTTGATAGTAGCATTCTCGCACATGATGCATCCGTACTTTCGTTCGCTTTCGATGATTTTCCCGGTTCGCAGTATCCGGCCGTACGTACAATGAGGCCACGAGGCCGGTGGACGGTGGTCCGCCTACGCCAGGAGGCTCGTGGAGTTCATGCGGTGCGCCTCCCGGAGGAGCGTGGACGTCCGCGATCGGGGGCCGTCTAGGCCGAGGGGTTCGCCCGCTCCCACAAACCGGTGGGGAGGACTTCACACAGGGCTCGCGCTCGCGGCGGAACGGCCGGATTTGGAGCTCCTTCTTCGCGCACTCGGGCGCGAGAGGGGGAGTCCTCGAGTTCGCGCACTCCGAGGAGGCCCTTTGCCTATTCCCGCCGGGAGGAGTTCGGCGAGTTCCTCGTTTGCGACAGATCCGGCATGCGCTGAGCAAAGACGTCGAGTGTACGGATGACGAGCGTGACTCCGAGTAGTCCCCTTTTACCGTTTCTTTCTTTACTATTTTGTTTAGACAAAATGCATGTATTTGTCAGAACAAATTTTGATTTGAAATGTATTTGCAAAAAGTGCCTGGGCGAACTCGTATTTCGCATATTTATTCTCGTGATCACCTTCGCTATTTTCGGCAAATAAGCAAATAGGTTAATCAAAAATAAATAAAAAGGAGAAATGCATTAAAAATTGAACGGTCAAAAATTAAGCATGTATGCACTAATTTTTAATTATTTGCACCGTTGCACGAGCCCTGGCTAAGGGATATTGCATTGGTTAAATGAAATCGTAAGTGCACGCAGATTTCATAAGAGTGAACAGGCATGGTTTGGAAATGTTTCCAACTTTTAAGGCAAATGGCCGCAGAGTTGACCAAGTCAATCGGCAGAGGGAGTCCTACTGACTAGAATTGAATTTCCGCATTCTTTAAATTGCGCTTCACTTTGCAATTTGTAAGAACTCGCGCATTGCTTTTGCTCATTCCGTCGAGTTCTTTTCCATTTCTTAAGGTTTTCTTCACCTTCCGACATGGCTCCTTTTCCCAAGTTATCGTCTCTGATGCAAGAGCGATATTTGGACAACTTTCGCCGTGGGTACGGAACCACACGAGGCGTAACAAAAGGTTTTTCGAAGGTCAGCATGGATTAAATCTGCTTGGGCTTTGAAGGAGCTCATGCGCGCATTGGGATCTTTGAGAGCCGCGTCTCTGCCTCGGGACGTAAGGAGGAATGTGTACAGCCTTTTCGTACAACGAAGTCACTCCTACGTTTGAAGATTTCCGGCCATTCTGGGAGGACCCGAGACGGAATGCCTAGTTCTTCCGTATGCCGGTGGCATGGCCACCGCTGAGAAGCTAGTGTCTTGCTTGGGTATCTCTACTGGAGAAGCATACGGGATGCCGATACAGATACCGATTACGTTGACATTTCGGGACTCGCCCGAAAGATTTGCCTGAGCCGAGGGGAGCGTCTTTGCGTGGGACGCGTTTGCTTCGTGCGTGATTGCTACTCGCTCACATTCACGTCTTCGGGTGTGTGCCATCACAAGTATCGGACCTCGGTGAGGCAAGGCCGGAGTGGAGGAGACATCGTGCCATCGGGTCTCGGGCGAGACGTTCTCGGGCATAGCCTGGATGGCGACCGGTAGCCGATACATGTGGGGAGGGAGTCCCGCTATGCCGACCATGTGGCCGAGGGAGAGGCCGCAGATGATGCCCGAGGTGCCAATGTCCCGCGACGCTGGTCTTTCTCGCGACGTCCTTCCGGTGATAGGGGTAATCAGCCGAGCCGGAGCTCGATGGCCGACTTGGCACGCATCACTTGCGATGGTGGGTTCCCCATTGGAAGTTACAGACTTGTAGGACCGCTCAGAGGGTCCGTTGATCGTCGAGTGCCGGGCCGTCTCGCACGTCTTTCTATATTCCATCATTGGTTCTGCGGCAAGACGGGCCGGAGCAGATGCCACCGACCGATCTCGAGTTATGCCGCTACCTTCGAGGTGGGATCTCTCGGATGGAGGATCCTTCGACGCTATTGCCGGTCACCCTAAGTGGTGGCAATACACGTCCTTTCCCGCTGTGGTTCTCTTTCACCGAGAGAGGGCACTGTTCGTCGACGCAGATTCGGACCGGTACGAAGAGTGTATGGGGAGACACAGATGGCTATCTTGTGGAGACGGAGTGAGCCAGCTGGGTGCCGATCACCCGGACAAATTTCGACATTGAGGAGGACAGAGGCGAGGGCTAACCCCGGGAATCGTATCGGCGATGCCATGGCCGATTATGTGGCAAGTGCCGATCGGGAGGCCAATCAAAGCACCGCGATGATGGCTCGAAGCGAGGCGGCTCGAGACAGAGCTAGAGAAAGGATCGTATTGACACCACAGATTGACGGAGGCGTCGGGAAGAGTCCCCGAGCTGTAGAAGGCCTACTGAATATTTCCCGCGAAGGTGAAGAACACTCGCCGGGGAAAAGGGAAGGGGAAGAAGGATGAAGGACCTAGTACGGGAAACTAGGTTGACCTTGCCCGTCCGTAGTATCCATCCATTGTCATTGCGTACACATTAATTGATTAATGTTTTATTGTAGTTTTGCTAGCGTGTAGCGAGTCAAGAGTTGACCGTGCTTGAACTCATCAAAGAATGTTTTAACCGTTATGAATTTGTAGGTTAAATGAAAAGAGTTTTTCAAACACAAGCAATTGATGCTTATTGTATTTTTTTTTTTTTTTAGACCGAACCAAAGATGGCCGCCACGTTCCCCTTTTACAATTGGACTAAGGGGCTCAGTCACCGTAGTTCGACACTTTAGGTGAATTTGAGAAAAACAAAGACAAAAGAAGTGCGACTGTTTTTTACCTCGGATCATTAGCGGAATGTATCCATTGGGTATTACTCTTTAGCACTTTAATTTACCGAGGGGGACGGTGTATGGGGAAGGTGAGTTGACTCGTGCTCTTCCTCAAACGAAGTATTCAAGGAGCTTGCTTCCGTTCACGGGTTAACGAAAGGGTTTCCGTCCAAGTCTCGTTAGCTTCATGGCTCCTCCGAGAAGATTCTTTGTACCACGAACGGTCCTATCCAGTAGGCTCCCACTTTCCGAGGGGATTGGTCCGCGTAGGAGGCTTTTCCTTTAGCACCAAGTCACCTTCTCTCGATGTCTCTGATCTTGACTTTCTTGTCGAATGCTCGTGCCATTCCCGCTCCGGTAGGCTCGAGTGTGTTCCATGGCTTTCAATCCGCGCCGTCGAGTAGAGCAAGTTCGTCGTGACGGCTCGTAGCCATTCGACTTCATTGATCCCGTTTTCCAAGAGGACTCCTGAGGGATGGAATTTCCAATTCCACGGGTAACATTGCTTCCATTCCGTAGGTAAGTGCGAACGGAGTCTCCCCGTGGCGGTTCGACCGATGTTCGTATCCCTGCAGGGCTAGATGTAGCTTTTCGCCTCCCGACCTCCGGTGGTCATCTTTCCGATTATCATGGCGAGAGTCTTGTTGGGCCGCCTCTACCGCACCATTGGTTTGTGGTCCGTAAGGAGAAGACCCGTGACGTGTGACTCGAATTCGGGCCGCAGTTGGTCACAATCTCCTTCAAGTGAGTCCCATTGTCTGAGATGATCTCATTGGGCACTCCGTATCGGCACATGATGTTCTCTCGGATGAACTCGCCACCTTCCTAGAATTCAGCACTCAGTACGATCCGGCTTCTACCCATTTGGTGAAGTAGTCGATCGCGACTAAAATGAACTCGCGACCATTGCTCCTCGGAGGAGTGATCTTGCCGATGACGTCGATTCCCCATGTGGCGAAAGGCCATGGCGTAGTCATGCAAGAGAGTTCGTGAGGAGGGATGTGATTGAGGTTGGAAAACCGTTGACATTTGTCGCAGCCTTTCTGACGAACCGGATGCGCCTGCTTCCATTGATATCCAATAGTATCCCATACGGAGAATGATCTCGTGTCAATGCTCGGGCGTTCATGTGCGGACCGCAGTGTTCCGCTAGAACTTCGCTCATTAGCTCGCCGGCTTTTTCTTTGTTTACACACCGAAGGAGTGGTCCTCGGTGGCGCTTCGTACAACATACCCCTGCACGACGAAATGGGATGCCAGCGTTTTAATGCCATCATGTTTTTGGCTTTGATCCCTTCTTTGTATTTTCCATCTTCATTTGTGAAGGAAGCTTCTCCGCTTGGAGGTACCGGTAAATTTGATTGTACCAGGTTCGTCGATCGTTTCTTTTTCTTTTTTCGATCTCACAAAGAATAGGCGGGTGTTTCCCGTCCGCCTATTCTCGAGGGGTTTTACCGCTTTCCCTTCGGGAATTTCGACAAGAGAGGCGAGGGCTGCTGTGGCTCTCGCGGCGGTTCCTCGTCTCTTGGCAAATAGTGAAAAGAGATGTCCTTGAACCGAGCAATGAGCTCCTCCATGTACGCGTGGTACTTCGAAGGCCGAATCTACCGTCTTCCATTTGTTGGATACTTGATTGATGATCACGTCGAGTCTCCATATACATCCAAACTTCTAAGATGTTGCGCCGAGGGCGGCTTCCAAACCCGCCGCACAAGCCAGATTCTCGCCGCATTGTTGGTTGCTTCAAAATTCGCCTTGACGGCTATGGGAGTATGCTCGCCCTTGGGATCGACAAGGAGCATTCCAATGCCATTCCCCTTCTTGTTGGCTGCCCCATCGAAGAAGAGTTGCCGGTTTGCGCCCGTCAAGTGAAAAGATTCCGTCGTCCTGAAATTGCGGATCGTGACCCTTAGGTTCACCAAGCCGGGAAGTCGGCAAGCCGATCCGCCATTACTCGCCCTTTGTCGATTTTCCGACCATGTACTTGATGTCGAACTCACCAGAAGAATGACCACTGGCTAGCCGCATTGACAGGATGGCTTGTCAAAGAGATATCTGACGGGGTCCACTTTGGAGACCAGAGCACCGAATGCGACCGCATGTAGTGTTTCGCTTTCCCGACTACCCATACCAAGGCGGTACAAGTTTTCTCCGATGCCGAGTAGCCGAGTTCACTTCCTTGAAGCTTTCGGCCACGAAGTAGATTGCATGCTCAACCTTGGAATCTTTCTCGTTTGTGCCAAAGCATTGCCCGATAGACGTGTCTCATCGTCGATACAGGAGTAGTGGCTTGTCTTCATGTGGCGGGCACGTAATTGGGGGATTAACCAAGTAGGTCTTGATCTTCTCGAAAGCCGTTTGGCACTCTGAGTCCCATTTGATGTCGGCATTCTTTTCATCGCTTGAACATGGGCTCGCAGAGAGATGTCAACCGGTTGATGAAGCGACCGATGTAATCAAGTCTTCCCATGAAGCTTTTCACTTCGTCAGGTTTGAGGCGGCTTCATGTCGATGATGGCCTTGATTTTCCCGGGATCGGCTTCGATACCTCTTTCGTAACCATGTACCCCAAGCACTTGCCGCGCTTGACGCCGAAGGTGCACTTTGCCGGTTCAACCTCATGGAGTGTTTTCGAGTCCGTCAAGAACTTCCTCGCATCCGTCATGTGCCGCATGTCCGATCCCTTGAGTGGATGATCATGTCGTCGACATATACTTCGATTTCTTTGTGAATCATGTCATGGAAGAGGGTCGCTGCAGCTCGCCGGTAAGTAGCCCGCCGTTCTTAGACCGAACGGCACGACCGTGTAACAAGCATGTCCCCCATGGAGTGGTGAAGGCGCCTTGGCCCGATCCTCCTGACATCTTGATCCGGTTGTATCCAAGAAACCCGTCCACGAAGGACTTTACTTCAAATTTGCCGTGGTGTCGACTCAAAGATGTCGATGTTAGGCAATGGGAAATCATCTTTAGGGCCGGCCTTGTTGAGATCCCGAAATCCACGCAAAGATTCGACCTTTCCGTTGGCCTCGTGACCGTCACGATGTTGGAGAGCCAAGTCGGGTACTCAATCACTCGATGAAACCAACTCCTGAGCATTTTCTCAATTTCTTCTTTAACTTGCAAGGACCACTCGGCTTCGATCTTGCGCAGCCTTCCGCTTCGATGTGCTCGATTCGGGATCCAGGGGAATTTCCGTGCTCCACGATTGAGGGATCGAGTCCCGGCATGTCCCGATATGACCAGCGAACACGTCAACATACTCCCTGAGGAGGCTTATCGTGGCTTCCTTTTCTCGCATCGGCGAAGAAACCGCCCACTTGTGTCTCTTTAGGCTCTTGCACCGACCCCAGTTCACTTTGGTCATAACCTCTTCTACACTGGGCCCTATTGTCCTCTTGGTCAACTACACGCCGAGAACTTCTCTAATGTATTGTTCGCTTAATGTGTCTCGCTTCTTTATCAATTGAATTATTAACGTCTTTTAAGTTGTTTGTTAACTTATCGCTTGTTAAAGTGGCAATGAGAGGATACTCCGAAAGGTCGACTTTTCATTACACAAGAACGGGAATACATGATTGGCTACAACATTATAGTCCTCCTGCTGTAAGGCCGCTGGATGACTCAGTAGGACTCGGACTCGACAAGGACTCGACTCAAAGGGTTTCGAGACCGGGTTTAGGAGATGTGGCGCGGGCCCAGCCTTGTCTTCCAATTCTCCGCCCGGCTTGCCCTCGTCCGGTGAAAGTTACCCAATTCTTCAAAGCCGGCATTGCTGGATGCTGAGGAGGGTGCGGGATCGAGAGGCTTTGCTCCCGCCGTCCCTATCATGGCGATCATGTCATTGCCTGAGCCCCGCCGATCAAGTTGGGCAACTCCATGACTTCTTCAAACAGCATCAGAGAGCCGGGTCCACCGAGAGCGTCTTCTATGAATTCCGGTTCCTTCGCTTTGGATTTACCGTCTCGAATGTGGCCTCGGCGGCCGATCCGAACAACTTGTTTCCCATGGAGAGTACCTTGAGTTGCTCCTCCAAGTCTCTGGGATTCCTCAATGTGTACTCATGCCGGACCGTGGTGGCAGCTGGTCCAGTAGAGCCGTGATGTCGAGGAACGCTCCCCTTATCGGATTAGCTGAGTCCTCTCAAACGCTGAGGTCCCGTGCTAGCTGTTCCATTCTTTCCGTAGTCTTGGCGTTGACTATCCCCGCTTCTTTCTCATCTTCATCAGCTCCACCGTCGGTCCCATCGCCACTGCTTGCCTGGCCGCTTGGCGTCCCTCGCTTGTCCTCCCCTTGCTGGTCCCCCGCCTCGCTTCGGGTTCCCTCGCTTCTGGCCCCTCGTCCCGCTTTCTGCTCCTGTGAAGTAATGAGCGAGGTCAAAGCCGTAAGGTCGGAGATTGGGTGTGCCGTCTGGAGGTTCCCTTGCGGGCCGTCGCCTTGGTGCGGGCGAGCCTTTGTCTTCCTTGATGTCACCGGTGTTGGCACGTAGCCAAGCCCCCGGACCGTGGTGTGGTCCTCGACTTCAATAACTTGGTGCCGGCCTTGCAGCCTTTTGCCGAGCCCCGCCCCGGGATGAAGTTCATGAGTTTCATCATCCTCATGGCGGGAGGAATCTCGATCGTGAGACAAAGGGAAGGTCCACGTTGCATATTTGGATCTCGAGGTCTCCAGAGCGAATCCAGCTTAATGGCATGTCATCATTATGCTTGATTTCCAATACTCGGAATGTCGTTGGTGCCGGTCCCCTGGGTGGTGACACCGTCGCCGCATCGTGGTTAGCTCGTTGCCTTGCATGAACTCGAGGCACCGGTGAAGGGTGGATGCCACGCCATTGATTTGATGCAGCTGTGGACGCCCAGATGGCCGTGAAAGTGATTGGAATGTCCAACACTTGGAATTCGGTGGGATCACCCGCTTGCCGAACCGTATGTTAAGAGTAGCAACCCCGAGAACCGTACGGAAGTAGAGTCATAGGCCTTGACAAAGGTGGGATCGAAGGCTTAAGATCTCGCGGGCTTGATGTCAAGCAGTGTCCATCATCTTGGCCGGCAAGACATTCATTCCGGAACCTCCGTCTACCAACACGCTGGAAGGCGACGCTCGTCCACTGGATCATGATGTAGAGCTGGCTCATTTGTGATCGCCCCCAAATTTTGGAAGGTCCAAATCATGAAGGTGATAATGTTGCCATAGTGGATGTTACCAATCATCCGAATGACTTCATCTCGGGGTCGCGCCCACTGGGACCATGGTACGGGCCAGCTTTCCTCTAGCTTGAGCTTGTGGAGGATAAAGAGGAGGTGAGCAGAGACCAAAGGGAAATGTTTGCCCGAGTCCGCTTGAGCCGAGTGAGGATCGGGTCCTCTTTCAAGGAACTTGTGTCTTCGGGCTGGCCGGATCAAGCTTCCGCTCCGCTCGGCTTTTGGGTGGCCTTAGGTGGTAATGCATGGATTTGACCCGATCGGGTTAGAACGCCGACATCAGTTTGGTCCCTTCGAACAGCCGCCCGAGTTGAGCCATAGTTAGAGGAGGATTCCTCGTAGCATAGGGCCATATGTCTTCCCTCAACTCATTGATTGTGGATGAATTCCTGAGCTTCGGCACTTTGACGGATTCTCGTCCCAGATACCGGCTTAGGTGCCTCGAGGGAGGTAGCCTACGCTTGACGTAGCCGTTCGAATGTCGCTGCACAAATGCTGATTGCCCGAATCGAATCATATGGCCGACCCTCCGGGAGGTTGGAGAGTTCTCGGCTCAAACGAACGGTCTCCTTGATCTCTTCACGGTATATCGCGTTCCTTTCCTTCTTGCCGAGCATACTGTGGCAGGGCCTGAGTCGGGTCCGCGATACTCGTGGTTGGCTAGTTTTCCTCCACTGGGCCCGCATCAACCTTCTTGCACGTGAGCTCGCGCCGAGAGTTAATGCCTCGCGTTTCTTCCCATGTGAGAATAGCCAGTGCTTCTTTGAACCGCGTGCGGCACATCTAGGTAAACCTCCATCGGGGAGAGTTTTCTTCGCTTTATCCGAGTGGCGGGTATGTCGGAAGGTGAGTACACGGCTTCCCGAACATCCGCCCATGTGATCGGTTGCCGTCCCAGCTGATCGTTTCGTAAATGAAGGCCGTAGACCGTGGAATTTCCCCGAGTAGTTGCTCGAGACGAATTTCCATCCTCCTCCCGTTTTTAAATAGACCTTCCTCCCCGAGTTGGCCTTTCAATTTGAGTGCGGTAATGATCCGTTCCCATCCTCCCAGGACCCTTGGGAGTCGGTTTTGTTGACTTCATGCCCGGCTTGGAAGAGAATGGTTTCATCGTCTTCATCGTCGCTTTTCACAGAGAACTTGCTTTCCTCGGGAAGGTAAGCGCGGGATTCGTTCCCTGTGCTGCTCCATCTCCTAGGTCATCGGGACCGTTGACCACCCTTGCTCGGCGAGAGGGGTTGGGATGAGAACAGACGGTAGTCCGGGAAGCTGCCATGGGCAAAACTCGGAGGTCGAACTGGTCTAGAGTGGCCTCTAGCTTTACGTGCGGAAGCCGCCCTGTGACACTTTAAGGGCTTGGTCCCTGTAGGTCTTTCGAGCTTGGTCTTCGTCCCAAAGATGACTTTCTTGAGCGGCTAGTTCCATGAGAGCTTTCCTTGCGAGACCTAGGCAGTCTCCGTAGGTGCGCATCGTCGGCTAGTGTCCGTAACCGTGATTACATTCAAATCGCCGAATGGCGGGAACAACTTGGATTACATTGACGAAGGAAGCCTGACCAGGACATTCCATGCGTCCTTCCTTAATCTCGATCACCAAAGAAGTTTGCCCATATCTCGCTGATTGACCCACGGGGGTATTGAATTCTACAATGTTGACGGCCTTCGTGATCTCGCTTCGATCGCTAAGTCTATCAAAGCTAGCGATCGATTGGCGGGATAGTCTCGAATCCGGGGCCGTGACGACCGGGAGTAGAATCGAACCGAAGCATGTTGATCGAGGTGGTCATTTCTGTGTCGGAAGCCGGCTCGCCTTGCGGGAAGACTTTCACGAGATGTTTTGGGGTAGGCTGGGAAGCATTCCCGAGGTCGATCGACTTGTAGCAGGGTGAGGAGCTTGGTCTCCTTTCTTTGTTGCCCTTGGCCTTGGCGGCGCTGAGGGTATAAGCTTGGCCCGACGGCACGGGTCGGTTGCCGCCCAGGGTTGGTACTCGGAAGTAGTGATGAGCTCTGAGCTCGCTTGGCAGTGCCTCGTTTACCGTGAGCGAGCATTCATCGAGGGTGACCTTGGTGTTGCGAATCGATAACAAGGACGGGATCCTTGGCTTCATCGGGATACAGGAATAGATGATATTGACGAAGTCGTCGTCCTTCACTTGATCGAGAGGATTCCTCGTTGTGTGAATCACGTGCTTCCAATTATCAAATAGGCATGCATGCTTGGACGTTGAGCTTGAAAATTTCCATGGTATTGGAACCTTGGTCGTAAGTGACTTGATCGGAAGGAGTTCCGTCCTCAAACCGAGCATGTGAATGCGGAGGTGCGCGCGGGTGCCGCGTCCTCGACTCCTGGGAGAGTCAGATTCATCGTCATCCGATCGCTCAATCCAGGTGTAGGGACGTATTGCGTCGGGTTGCGTTCTGAGCGGCTAGGAAAATCTCATGCTCTTCGTTGGAGCGGAAAGGCTTAGAGGAGTTCCTCGAAGAGGACCTTCCATACAACTTCCATGCATCTCATCCCGAGATGACGGTGCTTGTCGATTTTTATCACAAAGATCTCCTCGCACAGCGGGGCCGAAGAGTTTGTTTGAAGAATGCCGATGAATCTCGTAGCGGGGACGGGGTTTGTGTGCCCGCATCATGGCGATGTTCGGCGTTTCCTTCCAATGCCTCCAAATGTTGGAAAGCAGCAGTTAAACTTGATGTATCGGGTTTGCCGAGTGCACTGCTCGAGTACGTTTACATAGTTAGCATCTCCTGACTCGAGGGATTCTGATGAGATTTGCCCCGGTAGTCCCTTGGTTGATTCGAAGGAGGTAACCCGGTGCCCGAGTGCGGACACGTTGCCATCTTGTCTCGGCTTCGTTTCCTATGAGAAGCTGTCCCCTCGGATGACTTCGAGGTCTCCCTGTCGGTTAATGAACTTGACGGCGATGGAGAGTGGAAGCTATGGCCTTCATGTGGTGTAGCCAAGGGCGTCCCAAAAGAGCCGTGAACTCGGATGGAATGTCCATCACGTGGAATTTCTTTGGCACCATTTGGGGTTTCGAACCAAAGTTCGAGTCACTGTCCCCAGGATGGGACGAGACGAGTTGTCGTAGGCCTTGATAGTCCGAGTAGACGGTACAAATGGCTTTCATGGATGCGGAGAGCTCGCATCATGCGAGAGGGAGGACATTAACGGCCGACCCGTTATCTACCAATACTCGGGGAGTGATATGGTGTTGAAGTTTGAGAGTGATGTACGAGCTTCGTTGTGCCCGAGGTGTCTCTCGGTAAGTCTTCATCACGTAACGTGATCATGCTTTGCCCGTATAGGCGGGAGTCGTAGATCTCGTCTCTATCCGTAGAAGGAGAGTCATCCAAACCCATCCGTTTCCTATCTTCCTCTTGCGAGGTAAAAGCCTTTCGGAACCTCAGGAGTATGTTGAGGCCGCCCGTGGCGGTTGCCGCCCTTGGTTAGCACATTGATCGAGTGCGATTGCTAAGCCGACCTTGGTCTTCCTTTACCGGTCGGGCTCTAAGCCGGACAAGTTGAATCTTGGCTGATCCCGCGGAGGGTTAGCTTCGGCGGCGCAGGACTACCAAGATCCGAGGTATTCGGTGTTCCAGTGGTCTGACTCGGTTTCATTGGGCTTTTCGGCTTTCCCACCCCCGGCTCGCTCTAGAGTTTGCATGGCTGGAGGCAAAGAGGGGCCGGAGTACAAGACGTAGTAGTCGAACCTCCTGAGGGTTCTCCAAGTGTACCTACTGGCCGGTATCTCCGGCTTCGTATCTTTCTCTCGATTCTTTGTTGAGAGGATTTCTTCTTCGTTTTCTCGGAGGATTGCTCGGACGGTTTCTCGAGACTCGTACTCAGCGAGGCGGAGCGATCACAAACATCGTAGGCGATGTGGACATTAGAGGAGGATCCAAACAAAAGAGGCGGAGAAACCGGGTTCTGTGGCACTCTTGGGCACCCACTCAATGGAATTCACGCCGTTATTATTCGGAAAAGGGATTCCCGATCGTATCGGGCCCACGGGGCGCTCTAACTTGCCTTCTTCTATCAAGTTACGGATTTCGTATCGCAACCCCAAACAAGCTTGTCGGTGGTATGGCCGTGATACTCGATGGAAGGCGCGAGATTTGCTCTTGTCCGCATTGGCTACGGGAACTTTGGGTTTGTAATTGGCCACGGGCCAAGGAGACCCTCCTTGATTAACCCTTCCAAAGGCATCTTGCTTAGTGGCATGTCCAACTTGTCGAAGTGTACGACGGAGTTGCTTCGAGTAGAACTGTTGCTTTGTGGGACCGGGTTTCGTATTACCCGACTGTTGTCCACGATGGACGTAGTTGACGGACGTATCTTTCCCTCGGGCCGGTGCAGGATTGAATGCAAGCTTGTTGAGCGGTATACGTATGGATTGTGCACTAGCCAACTTTTCCTTGAGATCCTTCTCAAACTGTGAGCCGGCATTGACCATGGCCCAGAGATCTGGGAAGAAATTGTGACTGATGAGAGTTCTGATGGACGGTCTCAAGCGAGACTTGAAGATCCGCATCTGTTCGTCTTTGGAGAGTGGCTCCATGATTTCGGAGAGTTTCCAGCTCCATCTCTTGTAGAATTCCCAACACTTTCATCCGCTTTACGCTCGGTGGTGATTAAGTCCTCGCGACTTGTTTCCCACTCTAAGTTGGATCCGTACCGTTCCGGGAAGATGTTGCGATCTGTTCCCAGTGTGGCGATCCGCGAGCTCGACCCTCGAAACCATCGTAACGCCGAACTTTTGAGCGTATCTTGGAAGTGAGTCGGCCATTCTTTGGAGGGTTGCTCCTTTTGCTCTCAAACAGAACGTAAGTGTCGACGTGCGTTTGAGGACATTCGGTTCCATCGAATCGGTCCATCTCAGGCATTACGAACTTGGGCGGGAGAGGCGTGACCATTCCCGGATCGGTGGATTTGAACGTTTCACCTTTGAGCCGCTCATGGTGGCTTTCGGGTCTTTCAATACGCTCGACCATCCGAGGCTAAGGTTGGGTCCGGTGGTGGTGTGAGGCTCGGCGCTGGGTCTTCCCACCACGTTGAAATAGCCAGGATCGAGAAAGGCCTCGGCCTCCAGCGCTCTTTCGCGTTGGAGCGGTTTAGTCTCGCCGTTTGTTTTCGCATTTGTAGAGTCGCCACGCCCGTTTTTTATTAAGCCCCAGAAACATTGAAAAAGGGCACGGTTTAAAGATAATTTTAAACTGTTTTTGTGTGATGAGATTTTGAGTTCGGAGGTCGAGATGACTCGGGAAGAGAATATTAGAATATTAGAGCTCACCCGAGTAGCCTCGTAAAACGAGTCTTTCGGATACCCCTAATATCCTTTAAATGTTGTGTGTGTGTGTGTGTGCTTTTAAAAATGCATCTTGTATCGGATGTCTACATTTGTATGCTATGTATGAAAATGTATTGAAATAGTAATGGAAGGAAGCCTTACGAATGTTGGTTCGCGTCTGTCTTCCGTGGGAATGGTGTTTGAGGTCGGAGTAGCGTTCGGTACGGATCGGGATTGCCGGGGAGATGCCGGTTGTCTGCGGACGAGTTTCGGCGTGAGTTGAGGTTGCGAGGCTGCGGTCGGGCGAAGGTTCGGCGTGCGTGGGGATCGTCGGGATCACTCGAGCGAGAGGTTCGGCGTGCGTTGTGGTGGCAGGAGTCACTCAGGCGTAGTTTCGGCGTGGTTTGGGATCGTCGGTTTGACTCGGGAAAGAGCGGGACACGGAGTGGAAAGACCGAGCGAGGCCTCAGGAGTACCACGAGGGGCCTCGGAGTACCTCGAGAGTGCCTCGGGCGGCGGCGGGAGCGTCTCGGGAGCGCTCGGGGAGGCTTCGGAGCACCACGAGGGAGCTCGGAAGGCCTCGGAAGGATCCGAAAAGGGCCGGGATTGCCTCGAAAGGACTTAGAGGGGAAGCCAGAAGGCCTAGGGAGGAAGAGAGAAGTGGGAGGTGTGTAAAATGAGGGAGGGGGAGCCCTCTATTTATAGTGTAGGAAAACTGCAAAGAGGTCCGTACGGACCTCTTAGGTAATTATAGATTTCCGGGATTTGAGGGAATCTCGTGGACTTTAAGGGGATTTTCGTAATGATTATGTCTGGTGAAAAGAGGTCCGTATGGACCTCCCTGGTAATCCAGTTTTTTGGTTTTTCTCGATTTGAGGGAATCTGTGATGATGGAGGAATATTTGCAATTATGGTGTCCCCTGAGCAATAAGGTCCGTACGACCATCTGCACACGCGAGGTCCGTACGGACCAACTCGCAGGAGGAGTAATCATTTTCCGGATTTGAGGGAATATTGTGGACTTTAAGGAGATTCGTAATTATGACAACAAAGAGGTCCGTACGGACCAATATTGCTTTCCCGATTTCTGAAAATTCCCGAAAAGGTCCTTTTGTCCCCTTTTATCCCGAGAAAGGCTCCTCCCTTGGTTTGGTTGGGGGTTTAGAGAGGGTTTTGAGAGTGAGAGAGGGTCGCGAGGCTGCGTTGATGAGTACGCGGTGTTTCCCGTGTGTTTGAAAGGTGTGATCCAGATTGGGGTACTTACGAAGCCCCTCGACGACGTCACTTATGAAAGAAGTGGGGTCGCCCGATAAGATAAGGGTCCAACTGGATCGCGTGCGGAGAGGAAGTGACCGTGGAGGTCGGTGTGAGGACGTGGTGGTGTCCTTTTGTGTGACCGCACAGGTCGGTAAGGGTGGACCCCGTGATAGGATTCCTACGTATCCCTGGCGGGAATCAAGCCCGGTCGTAGTTCGGGTGTGGGGTGAGTGTTTTGTGAATGTGGGCGCGGTGGTGCCACGAAGTGTTGTGTGACCGCCGAGGTCGGTGGTGACGCGGTGGTGTCTGGGTGACCGCATAGGGTCGATGGCCGGACCCTGTGATAGGATTCCTACGTATCCTCGGCGGGAATCAAGCACAGTCGTAGTTCCGAGGTCGTGAGTTTGTGAGTGCGGGCGTGGTGGGGCCCCGAAGTGTTGTGTGACCGCCGAGGTCAATTGTGAGGACGTGGTGGTGTCTGGGATGGAAATTTTACGATTTTTCCTAATCGGGTGGTTTAAGGCCTTGGGCCGTGAGAATAGCTTGCATAGTGAGACTTGAATCGTCTTCGGATTGCGGTTGGTGCCACGGCCAGAGGACTTTGAATCGTCTTACGGCGGCGGTTGGTGCCTGTTGGAGGACTTTGAATCGTCTTACAGCGGTGGTTGGTGCTCTGGATGGAGGACTTTGAATCGTCTTCCGGCGGCGGTGGTGCCACGCCGGAGGACTTTGAATCGTGTTACGGGCGGTTGGTGCCACGCGCTGGAGGACTTTGAATCGTCTTCTAGCCTTGATTGATGTAATGCGCGAGGACTTTGAATCGCCTTCTAGCCGCGGTTTGATGTAATGCGCGAGACTTTGAATCGTCTTCTAGCCGCAGATTGATGTAATGCGGGAGGACTTTGAATCGTCTTCTAACCGCGATTGATTGATGTAATGCGCGAGACTTTGAATTCGTCTTCTAGCGCTTGATTTGATGCTGTCTGCGAGAGGACTTTGAATCGTCCTTCTGGTGGCATTTGTGGAGAGAAAGCATCATTTCGTGCTTGTCTGATTGCGAGAGGCGTAGATGCCTGTGTTTTCGCATGTCGAGTAGTAAGGCCGGACTTACGATGATCGCCAGGTGCTTGCGTATGCTAGATTGAAGTGGCAAGGATGACGGCCTGGTGATTGCTTCACCATTTGTCATTTTGGAGGCGCTTCGTGCCTGGGACTTGTACTCGGAGGTGTTAGCTCCTTTTTCTGTGCTTGTTTTGCCGCTTGAGTGGGCAAGGATGATGGTCGGTCTTTGGGATATGCAGCCTTGTACGACTTCCACTTTGACTTGTTGGGAGGAGCTCGGGCTTACTTTGATGGCCGGTGCTTGCGTTGCCGTTGAAGTGGGCGAGGTTCGAGGTCTTACGTTGATGGCCGGTGCTTGAATTTTGTGAGGATGCATGACCTGTAGGAGGCCGCTTTTCTGTTGGGAAGATGACTTCGGACCTCTTTTGAGGGCGGTGGATTTGAGTTGTCGTTGAGCGTTTGGAGGCGTCTTGAGCCTTGATATCCGTAAATCTTTGGAGAGTGTTGGCTCCTTCTTGATGCCGTCGGGCGTTTGGAGGCGTCTCGTGCCTTGATATTCGTCTCGGGAGGTGTCGGCTCCTTCTTGGGATTGCCGCTGAGTGGCGAGGACCGGTCTTACGTTGATGGCCGGGATTGAAGGCGAGGCCGTGCTACGTTGACGGCCGGTGGGTGCCGTTGAGTGGCGAGACCGGTCTTACGTTGATGGCCGGTGGTTGAATTGCCGTTGAAGTGGCGAGACCGGTCTTACGCTGACGGCCGGGTTGAATTGCCGTTGGAGCGGGCGAGACCGGTCTTACGCGATGGCCGTGGTTGAATTGCCGTTGAAGCCGGGCGAGACCGGTCTTACGTTGATGGCCGGTGGCTGAATTGCCGTTGAAGGGCGAGACCTGGTCTACGTTGACGGCAGTGGTTGAATTGCCGTTGAAGTGGCGAGGACCGGTCTTACACCGACGGCAGTGGCCGAATTGCCGTTGAAGTGGGCGAGGACCGGTCTTACGTTGACGGCCGTGGTTTGAATTGCCGGTGAAGTGGCGAGGACCGGTCTTACGTTGATGGCCGTGGTTGAATTGCCGTTGAAGTGGGCGAGACCGGTGCTACGTTGATGGCCGGTGGTTGAATTGCCGTTGAAGTGGCGAGGACCGGTCTTACACTGGCCGGTGGTTGGAATTGCCGTTGAAGTGGGCGAGAGGACCGGGTCTTACGTTGTGGTTGAATTGAAGGGTTAGGGACCATTCTCGCACTTGGATTTGCTGGAAAAGGCCTTAGGACAGCAAGGCAAAGATTATAAGGGCGAGGAAAGTAATTTGGCCACCACTTGCAAAGAGGTCCCGGACGGACACAGTTGCAAAGAGGTCCGTCACGGACCACCTTTTTTTTACGGTTCAGGTTTTGACAGTGTTTAAATGCGAGGCTCCCCACTTCTTCTTCCTCATTTCCGGTTCGTGAACCGGCGAGAGAGAGAGAGAAAAATCCTCCATTGTTAACCAAAATCTTCATTTTTTCGCTTGAATTGCTTGCCATGGCGGAAGGATCTCGAAGGAGTCGTCGTCAGCCGCGCCAAGAAGTGGTCGAGCAACGGATGGAGCTTCAAAGAAATTGGATCTCGTTCGTTCCATCTTCGAAGAACCCGGATGTCTTGTATCCGAATCCGGAGGTGCACAATCGTCGCTCTATGAACGTCGGGGAGGTAAGAAATCTGTTCCGTTTTGATTCCCTGCTCGAATTTTTGAATGCTAGAACTAGGTTTTAGTTTTTCGCATTTTTGAATTTTTTGTTATTATTATTATTATTATTATTATTATTATATTATTATTATTATTTTTTTTATGCCTTTTGTGAAATTCTTGATGAATTGTTGAAAATGGACATGTAAAAATTGTGGGTATGTGTATTTTGTGCAGAAATGTGTAGATTAGCTCTTATTTGTGAAAATAAAGTGCCTCTCTAATGAAATGCATGCTTTGGTGTTTTTTACCGTATGCTATTTATGTATGTACATTATGAGAAAAATTATCGTGTAGTGATAATTTTTGTGAAAAAAAATGTGACATGTGCCGTGTTTTGTGACGGGTTTTGTACGAAAGTGTGTCTTGCCGTGTAGGGACGGATTTTTTTGAAAAATGTGTTATGCATATGTGTCGTGCGTGTGTGCCATGTTTTGGGTGACGGACTTTGTGGGGAAAATATGTGCAATATGTGCCGTGTTTTGTGACGGGTTATATGTGAACGGACTTTTTTTTTTTTTTGAAAATGTGTCGTGGTTTAATCCCCCTTTTCTTTTGAGAAAATGTGTACAGTGTGCCGTGTTTTGTGACGTGCATGGGAAAAATTATATGTATGATGTATGTGAAAATTATGTGCAATATGTGCCGTGTTTTGTGACGGGTTATATGTGCCTTTATATTAAATGCTTGTGATTGACATTACCTTTGCTTTGTGTTTACCTGCAGATGGGAGCTTATGGCCGGAAGGCCAAGAGGATGAAGACTCGGGGATCGCTCGAGGTACATTTGTTGGCTATGGCGGCGGATGCACGATATTTACGTGGACGGTAGGCCGAGTCCCGGAGGCTGGTCTACGCTTACGGCTCGGTGTGTTCTGAGAACCTCGTTTGGGAGTTTCGACACGAGGAAGAACAAGAGCGTCTTCCTTGGCCTTTCGAGTGCGGTGGGATACCACCCACACCTTCCATCGAGCAGGGAGAGGTGACGGTGACGCCGACCGACTTTCTTTGCGATCACCGGGCTTTCCTTGAGGAGGGCCGGTGCGGTGGAGAGGATATGATCTGATGATGTGTTGGCCGAGGCTGCTGGGCTTTGAGCCTCGTCCTCGCGAGGGCACAGGGCATGTTGTATAGCGACGTGGAGCTGAAGATCACGGCCCGTATTGGGGCCTACATCCGGGGTACCGGCTAGGTGAGAGCGGAGCAGTTAGCGAGCTCCTTTTTGTGGTATGCACTGTCCGAGACTTTGTTCTCGAACCACGCGACCGCGGCTCATTTGCTCTGTTGGAGAGCTTGATTGACTGGATAGGGTCTGTGACATTGCTTGGGGCGAGGCAGGCTTGGCTGAGCTCTACTTCTCCTTGGACCGGTTTAGCCGGGGTGTGGCCAGTTCGTTGGCCTGTTTTGACTTCGCTTTGGAGGTATGAGTTCATTGCTGTTTTTGATTTAGCAACTTGTCTTTTCTCCGTTTTCTTTTGCACTGAGCCCTTTCTGTTTTTTTTTTGTCACAGGTGTGGTTTTATGAGGTTTTTCAGTGTTTCCCGTGGGATAGAGATCACAGGGCGATTCTTTGCGTACCTGCTATGCTTTGCTGGGCTCGTACGGCGAGGAAGAGGAGGACCAGCGGGGAAGCTCACCATCGCCTACGGGGATGTGCGGGAGCGTCTGGAGAGGGTAGCCGGAGGGTTTATTTTGTTCCCGTGGGCTCGGTATGAGGGCGATGAGTTTGAGGGGCTCCCGAGGTGACAGCGCGGCGGAAGATCTTTGCGGGGCTTGACTTGTGATGTCATGTATGCAGGGGAGCGGGTCTTACGGCGGCATGGCCCCGGTGTGCTTCCCCGTGGCTCCAGGGACCCTCCCTTTGGGATGCTTGATTCCCGGGACATGGACGTGCTCGATTTCGAGAGGTACCTTGGCGGTGTCGGCGCCGAGGAGTTCATCTTGTATGGAGAGGAGTACGGGGCCTTCGTGAGGAGGAAGCTGAGGACGCCGCAGTGCGCGAGGAGAGAGAGGCCGGCCGCGAGCTCCCCCAGAGGTTCCGATGCGGACCGGATTTCACGTATGTCCGGGGACGGATCGAGGAGGAGGGTGTACGTGCCCGTTCGGAGCTTGAGCTCTGCTTGCATACGAGTGGACCCCGATAGATCGGTGAGTGTGCCGACTCTTTTCCATCTTGGCATCTTTTACGTATTTTTCTCTTTTTGTTGTTGAGTATAAGCCGTATTCTTTGAGCGTTTCCTTGGCTGCTTGTTGGTGCAGGTCCCGGGGAGAGCTTATGATATGTTGACTCGCCGTTACGTGGCGATGAGGTCGTTTGCGAAGAAGATGGCTTCGAAGATATCTTGCCGGTCTTCGCGACGCGTGCGGCGTACGAGCCTATGCCTTCGAGGCACTCTGTAGACGTTCCTCCGCCTAGAGCCGGCGGAGCCGCAGCGGGGAGGGACCTTTGAGGGCGGCATAGCATGGATGCGGGGCGTCTTCGGGAGGCTGCGGGGCCTTCGAGGAGCGGCCCTTTTATCGGTTCATGCCTCCGCGTAGCGCGCGGGGTGAGGGTTCCTCGAGCCTTCTTTCTTTGATCCTTTCGCCGGATTTGATCCTTCGAGTACTTTTCGTGGGAGCCTCGGCGGGTGCTCGGTATTCGACGACGAGGATGTGACGGGCGGGGATTCGGCTGGGATGCCCGACTTCTCTCTGGAGGACCTTGGCGAGGATGATGATGCGAGGAGTCGATTAGTATTCATTTGCTTTCCCTCTTTTCATATCCCTCTTTTTTTTTTTTTTTAGCAACGAGACATTTATGGGTACTGTAATAAAACACTTGTATTTGCACGGCAAACAACATTTTATTTTAAGATGTAATGTCAATTTTGTGATTCCGGGAATTGTCCTAGAAATTGTTGCTATTATTATTTTTATTTTGTGCATGCCACGTGCTGAGAGTGTGTTTGTGGGTAGTGTTTGTTTGCGGGAATGGCTTTGGCCGGTGTTTGGGCGGTTTGGAGCAAGGTTTCTGCGAGGACGGTGGTTGTTGTCTTGTTTCTTTGGGGAAATGGGTTCATTGCAAGGAGGTCCGTACGGACATACTTAGCATGCAAAGAGGTCCGTACGGACCAACCTTGCTTTTGGGAAGGTCATAAATGCTTTCCGGTGTCCGGTTCTTCCTCATTTCCCCATTTGCAACCATTTTCGAGCTTTCTTCCCCATTTTCTCTAGGAACCTCCATTTTTGCCATGGATTCTTCGTACGTCCCTAGAATTTTGCCGAGGCTTTCGCGAGAGAGGCA
The DNA here is from genome assembly GCA_022495995.1 of Adenophora triphylla var. japonica. Lineage (NCBI taxonomy): Eukaryota > Viridiplantae > Streptophyta > Magnoliopsida > Asterales > Campanulaceae > Adenophora > Adenophora triphylla. The sequence continues at coordinate 120,813 of JAFEMH010005818.1, read as the reverse complement.
AGCACACTTCCTTGAGCGGTTGAAACGTGGATGCGGCGCCGTATGAGGCATCGAGACGGGCTTTCGAGGTAAGGTTTCGTCTTTGCTCGGTTTGGTCTTTTAAGGAGTTGGTTCTGATTGGGATTTGTTGCGGGCTGCCGCGAAGTTAAGGATGTTAGGAGGCACGTGTCTTGTTTCTCCTACAATGAAATGGTGCCCACTTTTGAGGATTTTCGGGCTTTGATTGGAGGGCCCAGGAGGTGGAGGCCATCTCGCTTCCTTTGATTGGTGGTCTGCTTGTGAGCGTGAAGCTTGCGGACTTTCTTCGTACTTCGTTGGAAGAAGTGCGGGGCATGATCCTTGATTCGGGTCATATCGACATTTCGAGCTGCCGGAGCGGTTCATGGTTGATGATGAGAGTGACGTCTCTTGGGATGTATTTGCCTTGTGCGTGATGGCGACGCTTTTACGGTCGGTTCCCTTGGCATTTGTGATGGCGCTTTGCTAGATGTGGTAGGGCCTTTGCGGAGCTGGAGAGGATATTGTCCCGTTGGTCTTTGGGGAGACTCTTCATGGTATCGACCGTCCGGCGGCGGGGATCGTTTTATGAGAGGGGAAGCCCCGCTTTGCTCACCTTGTGGCTGCGAGAGAGACTTCAGGCCATGCCCGAGGCTCCGGCGTCGTTTAGCCCGTGGTCATTTGCTCGGCGACCTCTTGTGTTGGATATGGATCGATCACTTTGGGAGAGATGGATGGCACGGCTTAGTACGCATCGAGATCAGGTGGGTTCCGCCTGGAGGATTGAGACCGGGAGGATCTTGCGGGAAGGGTCCTACGTTGTCGAGTTCCGGGTTTGTCTTGGTCCTCCTTCTATATTCCGTCGCTTGTTTCCCGGCGGTTTGGGATGAAGCGGGAGCCTTTGTTGGTGGGATGACCTTGCTCTGCGGAGGTAGTTCCTCTTTGTATGGCGGCTTCAGGTGCCTTCTTGTATTTTACGAGGGTATGGAAGTATTCCGCTTTCCCTCTGTGGTACTCCTTAGACGTCGGGAGAGTGTCGTGTTGACGACTCGGTATACGGCTTTGGTATGAGCAGCGTGTTGGGCAGTCCCAAGTGGTCTTGGAGAGCGGGCGTGTAGCGATTACGGGACCGGTTGCCGTAGTAGCTATTGCCTTAGGAGTTCGAAGCACAGTCCGACCCTTTGGATGTGACGGGAGACACTTTGTTTGACTACGAGACTAGAGTTGACCAGGCGACGGGGAGAGGTCCTCTTTACGGGACTCGCGGGGAGGAGATCCGAGCCGAAGCACGGGCGAATGAAGCCACGAGAGCTCTTGGATTGTTTGACTCTACGGGGAGGACCCCGATCTCGGAGCGAGAGACGCGAGTTGGTTCACGTGAAGCGAAAGAAGACTCGCCGGGGACGAGGGAAGAAAGGAAAGAATGGCGAGGGACAAGCGCAGATGGCGCGGAATGACCTCTAGGTATCCATTCATTGCATTGCAAACACATTATTTGTTAAATGTATTAAATTTGTCTTTTAGCATGTTGTGAACTTGAGAGTAGACCGTGCTTGAACTCATCAAGAAATGTTGTAACCGTTAGTGATTTGTGATTTACTTTTAAAGCTTTGTCGAGACGCAAGATCTCTTGTTTGCCTTTGCTTACATTGTGCACTTTGTCGGCGTCCATCTTTGGACTTTTACATTGCATTCGCGGGTGAAGCGATGCAGGCCACGACGGCAATCCCCTTTGCTTGAGGCTTTGTGCTTGGGCGAGAGGTTGAATGCTCCCTTGACAAGTCGTTTTGACGGTCTTTTCGTAGCTTCCTTGCCTCTTGTTGGCGTCGGGCTCTTGACCTCTTTTTGCGGCTTACGCTTGAGCTTCTTTTTGTGAGTTGCTCGAGCTTCTTTTATTTTTTTTTTTGTGAGCCCTTGCTCGAGCTCTCTTTTTTTTATTTATTGTTTTTTTTTTTTTTTTTGAAGCGCGTGAGGGCGAAGACAAGCCCCGGCTTGGAAGCGGACATGAGTCGGTCGTTTGATCTTTGAGTGACCCTCGGATGTCCTTTGATGTTGCCACCGTCGTTTGACTTGGTCAAGGTGACTGCTGGGGCGTGTTTCTTGAAAAGTGCGTAGCTTGATGGAGGTCTTGATTGACATTCAAACTTTTGACTTTTTGTGTATTTTTAGACCGGACCAATTAAGGTTGCCTACGTTCCCCCGGACTAGAGGGCTCAGGTCTGCGTAGTTCGACACTACATGGAGTGCCAAGAGATGCACGGTTGTTCTTCTTCGAGCGAAGTATCTGCGAAGTTTGCTTCCGTTATTTGGATTCATGAAGGGATTGCCGTCTAGGTCAGCCGGCTTCATGGCGCCTCGGAGAAGATCTTTTGAACCACGAAAGGGCCGATCCATGTGGGTTCCCATTTTCCCAGTGGGTTGGTTCGAGTGGGAGGCTTTTCTTTGAGTACAAGGTCACCTTCCCTGATGTCTCGGGATTTGACTTTCTTGTCGAAAGCTCTAGCCATCTGCTTTGATAGGCTCGGACGTGTTCCATGGCCTTTAGTCGTCGCTCGTCTAGCGAGCCAATTCGTCATGTCGGCTTCGGAGCCATTCGACTTCGTTGATGTCATTTTCAGCGGCACTCGGAGTGAGGGAATTTCCGGCTCGATGGGAAGGACCGCTTCCATCCCGTATGTCGGGGCAAATGGGGTTTCTCCCGTGGGTACATTCGGCGATGTGCGGTAGCCCCAAAGTGCAAGGTGCGGCTTCTCGGGCCAATCTCGTCCTCGGGTGGTCATTTTCGGATGATCCGTTCGAGGGTTTTGTTTCTTTGCTTCCACGGCGCCGTTTGTTTGTGGCCGGTAGGGAGAAGATTTGTGGCGTGTGATCTTGAATTCGGCCCGGCGGTTGTCGAATTCCCTTCGAAGTGTGAGCCGTTGTACGATATGACCTCATTTGGGATGCCGTATCGGCGATGATGTTTTCCTTGAGGAAATGCGCGACCTTCTTGGAGGTGAGTACCTTGTAGGACTTGGCTTCGACCCATTTGGTGAAGTAGTCGATGGCTACTAAGATGAACTTCGTGGCAGATTCTTGCTGGCGGAGCGATTTTCCCGATGACGTCAATTCCCAGTGGCAAAGGGCCAAGGTGTAGTCATGCGGTAGAGATCGTGGGGCGGTAGATGATTGAGGTTGGAGAACCCGTTGGCACTTGTCGCGGCTTCGGACAAAGTGGATGCAATGCGCCTCCATGGAGATCCGGTAGTAGCCCATCACGAGAATGATTTGCATCGGGGCTCGGCGTTCATGTGGGGACCGCAAGCCCCATTGTGGACTTCGTTCATGAACTTGCTTGCTTCTTCTTGGGCGATGCGGCGTAGGAGTGGCCCGTGGTAGCGTTTCTTGTATAGCATGTCCCGAAGGATGACGAAGTGAGAGGCAAGGCGTTTTAGGGCCATGATGCTCTTGGTTTTGACCCCTTACGTGTGTGGGTCTTCCTTGTTCATGAAGGTGGTTTCCGTTCTTGAGGTATTGGAAGATACGGTTTGTCTTTGGAAATGGCGTCGGACTTGCGTCTCTTTGGCTCTTCAACAATCTTGCAAATCGTTGTGATTAAAACCTTCTCGGCGGCTTGGGCCCGGTTTTCTCTCGTTTGACAACATGCTTAAATGTTTGCTTGATGCATTTATTTAATTAATGTGTTTGCCTTTTGTATAGATGAATTGTTATTAACTTGTTTTGATTAGTTAATATCATCATTTGTTAAAGATGCAATGAAATGATTTTTTTTTAGGAAGGTCGGACCTTTTATTGAAAGCGTGAAGGCTGTACATTGTTGATCAAAGATTCACAATCGTCGGGCGTAAAGCCGTCAAAAGACTCAAAAGATGTGAATAGACGAGACAACAAGACTCGAAGCTAGACTATAGGCGACGAGGATTGGACCGAGCTTCATTACTCTCGGATGGGCGTAGCTCTAGAGGGAGTGGTCTGGTTCGGGTGGCCAATCTTCCCTTGGCATGAGTCCGGAAAGTAGCTTGCATGCGGTTCGATTTCAAACCGAGATCGCGGAGGTTTTGGCTGCTCCCACGATGATGTCCCTCCATTAGTGTTGCCACCGGTCCTTGGGGGTTTTTGATGATAGAAGTCGGCGAGGGCTACTTCTAGGAGGCGAAGCATTCGGCGATTCGGAGTGGATTCTTGCGATGTTGATCACTTTCATAGAATGCGCTTCTTTATGCAGGATCTTTGCTTGGACGACGTTTACAATGTCGATTCGAGCGGGCATGCTATATCTCCTTCCACGATTAAGCCTTGGAGGAGGTTGCGCCATTGTTCGTCCGGGTCGGACTACCGGAATGTTGAATTGAACTAGGCTGTGATGGGTTTGTCCCCGTAAGATCCGAGAGTGTCGGCTAGAGGGTTGTCTTGTACGGGGATCGGTGATGAGCCGGTTTGCAAGAGGGTTTTCGGCGAAGTAAGGGTCTACTCCTCGATCAATCTCCATTAGGGCATCCATCTCTTGATCCTCTCTCAAGCATTCTTCACGATCGCATATGTCGAGTTGTCATCCCGACCCATGAGTTCTTCGATTTCCAGCTCGTCGCGGCTTAGAGCGTGGATGTAAGGATCCACTTCGTAGCGGGACGGGGTAGGAGAATCATGCGGGAAGAGTATTCGGTCATGTCGGGACCTTCTTCGGGTCATAGCTGGCGGCCAAGCACTTGCCATTACTGCTTCCGCGGATCACTTCGATCGCTCCATTGGCATTGATGAATTTCACGCATTGGTGAAGAGTAGATGATCTTGCTTTCATCGATGTATCCAAGGCCGTCCCAGCAAAGCGAGAGAAGGTTGGTTTGATTTCCACGACTTGGAACTCTACCGACTCCGGTTGTACGTCGAATTGGATCCTCGGAGTTGATGACTCCTACGATTGGTCGTGCGGTGGAATCGTAGGCTCGGATTACCCGAGGTGAAGGCCTTATCGAAGAACGGTCGATGCGGAGTCGTTTCGGTGTGCTTAAAGCGATGATGTTGGCTGCGGAGCCGTTATCAATCAAGACGTTCGGGAGGAAGAACATCTCTATTTTTATGAGGATGAGGAGGGCTTCGTTGTGCCGATTCTCACATATTGGCAAGTCATCGTCTGTGAAGGCTAAACCGCTTCCCGTGCTACCGTTTGACTCGGTCTCTTCGGGGAACGTTCGATCCATCCATTTGTATGCCTTGGCTGGGGCAAAGATCGTAGGGAGACGGTGGCCCTTGGGCGTTCTTGTCGGAATTCCCGGTCACGAGATCTCTTGACTCGGTTTCACGCTCCCGGTCGTAGCGGGACAGCATGCGACGGTTTCGGAAATTGCGGGGGTGCGCTCTCGCTTGGAGTTTCGTCAAAGGCTATTGAGTTTACCCTGTCGTTCGGGAATGGATTTCCGATGGTATTGGGACCACGAGGGCGTTCCAATTTTCCCTCCTCAATGAGCCCTGGACCACTGCTTGAGTACGAAGCAATTGTCGGTGGTGTGGCCGGGGTAGTTGTGGAAGGCGCGGTGTTTGCTCATATCCATGTTGGGCTTGAGAGTCTTCGGTTGGAAATTCTCGAGTGGTTTGAGAAGATTTCGTTTCACCAAAGCTTGAATACTTGACCCGAGGGCATTTCCGAGGTTATCTAAATCTTTGGGCTGTGGGAAGCGAGGGGATTGTTATTCTTTGGGGCGCTTGATCGCGGTTTACTTGAGCTCCGTTACGAATGTAGTGCCTTTGTTAATTTGCTTCCTTTCCTTTGGTCGGGCGGGAGTTGAAGTTGCCGGGTTTGTTCGATAGCGGTAAGATGAGGCGGGGGTTCTTGTTGCCTTTTGAAGACTCGGGTCTTTTCAAACTTTGTCCGGCGTTGACCGTGGCACGGAGATCCGGGTAGAAATGGTGGGCGATCAAGGTTCTCAAAGATGGCTTGAGGCGGGAATGGAAGATGTCCATCTCGCTCTTCTTTGGAAAGTGGATCCATTATCTCGCTTAGCTTCAGTTCCATCTTTTGTAGAACTCGCCCACCGGTTCGTCATCCTTTTGTTCGGTGGCTTGCGGGTCATGGCGGTTTGTTTCCCATTCAAGATTGGCGCGGTACTTCTCGGGGAAGATTTCAACGATCGATCCCACGTGGAGCGGTTTTACGCCTTCACATTGAGGAACCACCTTAGTCTTTGTGGATTTGAGGGAATCTTGAAAATGATACGCCATCTGTTGAGGGTTGCCCCTTTGGCTCTCATACCCGGGGCGTAGGTGTCGATGTGGGTTTTGGGCATTACATTCCGTCAAACTTTTCCATTTAGGCATCTGAACTTTGGAGGGAGAGGGACCACTTTGTTCGGATCGGTAGGCGGGGAGAGTCCTTAGAGAACTAGCTAGCTTGCCTTGCATGTCTTTCATTTGTTCGATCAGCCAAGCCATGTGAGAGGATCGGTATGCGAGGTGGAGTTACCGTTTTCGGGGACGGACACCGAAGATGGAGGTGGATTGGGCGATGGGATCGCCATTCGGGAGTCTTGGGGAGGTAGTTGAGTGTATACCAACCCATACCACAGGGTGTTGAAGTTGAGGGCGTGATTGCCGGGTCCGTAAGGGTTGTGTTTGGGAGGCTGGGGAAACGATTCGTTAGCCCCAATTGGCGGACTAGCGGGTGGCAAGCTTGAGATGTCGGGATATCCGCTCGGGATACTGTCCCTGGTAAGAATGGGGACTTTTGATTGTGGTTGCGAGGCTCGTATAGAGGCAAAGGATTGAATCTGGGGATACGAGATGCATTGGGATACAGCGGAAGCGAGCACGTATGTGTCTTGTTGTGCGAAGCTTGATGTGCGAGCCGGAAACCGATCAGGCCGAGGCGGTGCATGCTGAGGCTGCTTGGCCGACGCCCGAGGGAGCTTTGAGCGAGAGGCTGCTGCGTTCTTGGGATCTCGTAGCTTGGCGGAGGCGGGACTGCTGATAGCTTTGAGAAACCGGGGAGCCGGTATATCTTCGTCTTCTATGAGAACAAAGGTTCCGTCGGGTTGGGAGGCTGCAACTGTTCCTCGAAGACGCAAGGTGTCGGCGATCCGAGCTTGCTTTGTTCCTCTTGGCGCTTCTTGATGGTTTCGAAGGCTCGCAGCACCTCCTCCATTGTCCTGGAGGTTCCTTAGTGGCGGGGTTGCGTTTCCCTCGGTTATACGTTGATCCCGTCATGGGGAGTATCGGACGGTGCGGACCGTTGAGCTGGAAGGGCTATCGGACTTTGTGACCTCGATGCGAAAAGGCGGCTTCCGGATTCTCAACCACTCTCGGTTGTTGGAGGGTGACGGGCAAGGTTTAGACACGGGAATGGCCTAACGGGATAAAAGGGGAAAGCTCACGTGGCATGCGGTTTCCGTTTCTTTTATTTTTGATTTTTTTTTTGTTGTTTTAATTTACTTAAAACATGTTTTCTCGAGAATCCTAGGTAGGTTGGAAAAGATTGCTCTTGTTTTTCGCAACTATGCTAGATCTGGAGTCGGTGGAGACCATACGTGCGGCTATAAGCCCCTCGTTTTGCACCCGTATTTCGACATCCCGGGGTGGGCGGCCCCGGGCGAGGTCCTATAGTGCAAGCGGTTTCCACCGGCCTAAAAGAAAAATCGAACCTAAGGACCGAGCTTTGTCATGTTCGTTTTGATGCGTTAGCCATGTGAATAGTGAACCGAGCCGGCCCGAGTCAAGATCGAGTCAGAGTTCGGCATGACCTTCTCTTTACCTTGCTTGCGCAAGGGATACGTGACGTTAGGCGTTGGTGGGTCATATCGTCATGGGCGATGTATAAAAGGCGTGATGACATGGTGTCATGCGAGCATGGATGTATATCCGGGACGGAACATCGTCTGGGTGTAGCTTCGGAAATCAAGATCAGGTCAAGATTTTAGCATGACCTTTCATCGCTTTGCTTGCGCAAGGGATCTTGAGTTCCGAGTCTTGACTCAGAAAATGGCCGGCATGGTATATGTATCCAGGCTGTATGACACGGACTGGGTAAAACCAACCGAGTCCGGACAGAGTGTGACTCAAGACTCAAACGTGCGGGGTTGACGCTTGGCTAGGATGGGATGTTTGGAATGATCCCGTGCGCGTCCAAGAGGCCTAGGAAGACCTAACGGATCGCAACCGAGACCACTCCGGTTGATGGTTGTAGTGTGCGCAGCTGTATCCGAGGCAAAGCAGCCACGCGCGTAGCAAGTGCCAAGGTGTAACCGAGGCAAGACAGCTATGGAGTAGAGTGCGGTGTAACCGAGGCAAGTGCGCTGTAGTGTGCGGTCTCTAAAATTCTTTTTCTGAGTAAAACAGTAGTTTTTGAAGAATTTTAAATGTATGCACAGATGTATATTAATGCATTTTTTTTGTATTTTTATTTTTTGTAAAATAAAACCGAAGCACGTGCACACACACACAACAGTTAAAGGAAGGGGTAAAATGAAAGTTTGACCCTCATCATCGTTTTAAAAATCTTTTGTTTTGTTTAAAAGTTTTTAAAACAAAATATATCCCCAGCAGAGTCGCCAACTGAAATAGCCCGGATCCGAGAAAGGCCTCGCGGCCCCGGCATCTGGCAATCTTTCGCGTTGGAGCGGTTTAGTCTCGCCGTTTGTTTTCGCATTTGTAGAGTCGCCACGCCGTTTTTATTAAGCCCAAAACATTGAAAAAGGGCATCAGTTTAAAGATAATTTTAAACTGTTTTTGTGTGATGAGATTTTGAGTTCGGAGGTCAGATGACTCCCGGGAAGAGAATATTAGAGCTCACCCGAGTAGCCTCGTAAAACGAGTCTTTCGGATACCCCTAATATCCTTTAAATGTTGTGTGTGTGTGTGTGTGTGCTTTTAAAAATGCATGCTGTATCGGATGTCTACATTGTATGCTATGTATGAAAATGTATTGAAATAGTAATGGAAGGAAGCCTTACCAATGTTGGTTCGCGTCTGTCTTCCGCTGGGGAATGGTGTTTGAGGTCGGAGTAGCGTTCCGGTACGGATCGGGATTGCTTCGGGAGATGCCGGTTGTTCGCGACAGAGTTTCGGCGTGAGTTGAGGTTGCAGGCCGCGTCGGGCAGAGGTTCGCGTGCGTGGGGATCGTCGGGATCACTCGCGCAGGTTCGGCGTGGCGTTGTGGTGGCAGGAGTCACTCGGGCAGAGTTTCGCGGCGTGGTTTGGGATCGTCGGTTTGACTCCTGAAAGAGCCGGACACCGTGGAAAGACCTGTGCGAGGCCTCTGAGTACCACGAGGGGCCTCAGAGTACCTCGAGAGTGCCTCTGGGCAGCGCGGAGCCGTCTCGGGAGCGCCGGGGAGGCTTCTGAGCACCACGAGGGAGCTCGAAGGCCTCGGAAGGATCCGAAAGGGGCCGGGATTGCCTCGAAAGGACTTAGAGGGGAAGCCGTAAGGCCTAGGGAGGAAGAGAGAAGTGGGAGGTGTGTAAAATGAGGAGGGGGGAGCCCTATTTATAGTGTAGAAATCGCAAAAGAGGTCCGTACGGACCTCTTAGGTAATTATAGATTTCCGGGATTTGAGGGAATCTCGTGGACTTTAAGGGGATTTTCGTAATGATTATGTCTGGTGCAAAGAGGTCCGTACGGACCTCCCTGGTAATCCAGTTTTTTGGTTTTCCTCGATTTGAGGGAATCTGTGATGATGGAGGAATATTTGCAATTATGGTGTCCCCTGAGCAATAAGGTCCGTACGGACCATCTTGCATGCAAAGAGGTCCGTACGGACCAACTCGCAGGGAGTAATCATTTTCCCGGATTTGAGGGAATATTGTGGACTTTAAGGAGATTCAGTAATTATGACAACAAAGAGGTCCGTACGGACCAATATTGCTTTCCCAATTTCCTGAAAATTCCCGAAAGGTCCTTTTGTCCCTTTTTATCCCAGAAAGGCTCCTCCCTTGGTTTGGTTGGGGGTTTAGAGAGGGTTTTGAGTGAGAGGGGTCGTCGAGACTGTGTTGATGAGTCTGCGGTGTTTCCCGTGTGTGTGAAAGGGTGTGATCCAGATTGGGGTACTTACACACGTGAGCGGTAGTGATTGGAGGTGGGACGCTTGGTATATGAGAATATACGGGAGCCTTTTCTGAACTGTATCGGGGTTTGTCCCCGGTGTTTAGGGATTCGTGTATAGGCAACGGGACGAACCCGGGAGGTTATTGAGGGATATTGGCATCCTGAGATGGTCCAATGGTGCGCCGGGTGATATTGGAGTGATGGGTGTAGCACCGGGCCGACCAAAATTGACAGGTTGCCCCGAGAGGTGGCAACATGGAGCCTAGGTCGGCCGTTTCCTTGGTTGGAAGGCATCCCGTAAGTTGGCGGGGAGGAACCCGATTGAAGGTTTGGTGAACTGGTTTCGGGAATCGTCATCCTCGACTGGGACAAAAGTACCGTCCTGACCGGGGATAGCCGCTATACCACGCTCATTCGTAAGCCGTACCACGAAATTCCGCCGATCTTCTTTACGCCTCTTGTGAACCTCACAAGCCCGATGGCTTCTTCCAATGTCATATCCGCACGGTGGCGGGGGTCCTTCCCCGTCACGATTTCTCGGTGAGCTAGACATGTCGGAAATACCGGGCCGAGGGAACCGAGGGAACCGAAGAACCTGTCGACGCCGCTGCACATCCGTGATCCCGGCAAGGCGCCGACCCGGAAATCCGAACCACTTTCCGCTCACGCAGTGGAACGAAAGGAAGGGTTTAGGCTTCGAAAAGGGTATTTGGCTCGGGGTTTTCGGGCTTGTGCAATGTGCGCTACCGATTAAAGTTTACTTAAAGCGTGTTTTCTCGTAGTCCTAATTGGTTGGAAAAGAGCGTGTCTTCTTTTCGCAACTAATCCTAGAGCTCTAATCAGTGGATCTCGTCACTACGCTTATAAGCCCTCGTTTCCATTGTAGATCATCTTTCTCGGGACGGACTATCCCGAGCGAGGTCCGATAAGGCAAGCGAGTTCCACCGACAAAGGAAAAAGTGAACTTAAGGCTAGCCGATCACGCAAACTTTCGACGTGTGCGGCGTACGGGCCACGGCCGAGGTCAACGTCCTTAAGTTAAGGCGGAGTCGTGCCAAAATTTGGGCATGACCTCTCCCGACTCGCTTGTGCGAGAGACCTTAGCTTTTAGCGTTGGCCAAGTTGTGGCCGGTGCACGGTACATACGGCGAGGTTTGGTGACACGGTGTCACATTGAACCTTCGGGTATATTTTTCGGCAGAGCTCCGCGTCAAAGTCAAGGCTGAAAAGCTCAAGACTTCGGGCCGGGAACGCCCTTTGGTCGAAAACTCTCGAGCTTGACTCCTGAGCGGGCCCGACGTGAAAAACATACACTTAGGCTTTATGACACGAGCTAAGCCAAAAACCAACCGGGGTCTGACAAAGTGTGACACAAAGAGTGCATGGCTTACACGGGCTAGGATGGGATGTTTGGGACGACCCCGTGCGCCCGAAAGGTGTCTCGCGCACCAATCGGAGTGCAACCGATAAGGCCATCCCGGTTAGGAGTTGTAGTGTGCGGTGTACCGAGGCAGCAAGTGCACGTGAAGTGCGGTGTTCCGAGGCAAAGAAGTGCGCGTAGTGTGCGGTCACTAAAATTCTTTTTTTTTTTTTTTTCCGAGTAAAACAGAGATTTTTCGTAATGTGTCTTAAAGAATTTATGATGCACAGCTCAAAAGACAAAGATGAAAATCAAACATGAATGGGGATGCACAAACATGGTAAGATTTTGAAAAGTTTGACAATGTAATGCCTTTTGAAGAAAACCGTTCGAGGTTTAAAGTCACACACACACGAAAACGAGGAAGGGTAAACGAAAGTTTGACCCACGGAAGGCTTTTTAGAAAACAACGGTAGTTTTGAAAAAAGTATCTTTTCCCCAATGAGTCGCCAACCGAAATTACCCGATCTTTTCGCGCGCGGCGGCGGAAAAGGCGGTTGTCTTTCGCGGGGGTTGGTGTCGAGACCTCGCTTCACGGGAAGGAGCAGAATGAGGAGTCGCCACGCGGTTTTTGTATTCTGAGCCTAAACGTTGAGAAACGGCTTTTGAAAATGGTGTCGTTTTTATTGGTAGCAAAAACTTAGGAAAAGGCTTTGAAAACAGGGGATCATTTTTATTGGTAGCAAAAACGAGTAAAAAGCTTTTTTTAGTACCAGAGATTGTTAGGTTCGGAGGTCAGGTTACGTTTCGGGTAGAGTATTACGAGATCGCCCGAAACGCCTCGCATGACGAGTCTTTCTACCTTTCTCGAAATCGTGTGTGTGTGTGTGTGTGTTTTGAAATGGGGGCTTGAATGACAAGCTTAATCTTGGTTTGAATGACAAACGTTGATTAGGTGACTTTTGAAAAGACGAACGTTTGAATGACAAACGTCGGTTTTGAGTTGAAATGAGCGTTTGCGTGGCAAACGTCGATTTTGAGTTTGAAATGAGCGTTTGCATGGCAAACGTCGACTTTGAGTTTGAAATGAGCGTTTGCGTGGCAAACGTCGATTTTGAGCCATAGTCATTGTTAACGATTTTTACGGGAAAAAGCGTATTAAATGATTTTAAGTATCAAATGGCGGCTTTGACTTTGAGTTTGAAGATGAACATTCGGAGGCCGAATGTCACTTCGCGCGTTTTGAAAGAGAGTTCGACGGACGAACTCCGGTTTTGAACCGGGCATTACATTGTTAACGATTTTTACGGGAAAAATGCGTATTAAATGATATGCGATCAACGAATCGGGTTGCGACTCGGACTTTTGAAAAGTAAATACTATCACAATCCAAACGGATCGGACTTGTAAATGACAGTATTTAAAGCGGTGTCAACGGAATCAAACGATCCGGATTCGTAAATGACGATCGACGAGGCCAAACGGCTCGGAATTGTAAATGACGATCAACGAGGCCAAACGGCTCGGAATTGTAAATGACGATCAACGAGGCCAAACGGCTCGGAATTGTAAATGACATGAAAGTAAACGGAACGCCGTTTTAACCTGTGATTACTTCTCTTACGGAAAGAGAAGAGGATCGAGGGGCTAAAACGTATCGGACCCCGTTAGACGGAGGCGTCTACATTTTGATAACGACGTTCGAAACGGTTATAGCGACTGGCGCGTAAACCGAGACGGAACGGAAGATTCAGAGAGAGGGAGTTATACCTATGGCTAGGGTCGACTCCTTTGGCTCGGAAGGTGTGTACGGGACACGGAAAGTGATTCGAAAGGTTGTTTCGAAGTTGTAGGGTGCGTATTTGATCGAAATACGAAGGTTTCACGTGAATCGAGACAAAACGGGAGCTCGGGAAGGGTGAAAACCAGTTTGGACCGTGGGGTGGTGATTTTTTGGTATGAAATCTTTCCCTCTTTGCCTTTGACAGCAACTTCTATTTATAGGGTGAAAATTGCGAGGAGTCCCAGGACTTGGACCGAATTTCGTGGGGTTTTTGGAATTTTGGAAACTGGGACTTACGGCAATTTCTGAAAAGTGCACAGTGAGTCACGGACTTGGCTTGCAAACTAGGGGCATTTTGGTCTTTTCCTCGAAATTGATTGAAAGGTGACGAGGGGCCGTGGCATGCCGGACACACGTGTCCGGTGACTCACCACTCGCATGGAGTTCGTCCCCATTCCGGTTTTGTCCGTTTTTTAAAATAACAATACCGAGAAATGTCCGAAACTCCCAGAAAGCCGAAAAATGCATTTTTCGGGAAAGCCATACTTTTACGTGAGATGTCACGTGCTAAGTACGGTTCGACGTCGGGATGCACGCGGGGCATCCGGACGTCTCGCTGCACAAGAACGGGAGTTTAACGAGTTCCGGTTATCCTGGAGCGGGCCAGTTAACGGATTTCGGTTAACTTTCTGACGGATTTGGATGATCCGGATTTGGGTACTTACAAAGATCAACTCGTGAGATCCATCTAAAGATCGAATGAGACAATCGTCTAATAGGAATCTGTTGAGATAACCCAAGCTCAACGCTAAGGTTCAGGATACTTCAAGATTTTTTTCATTGTCGTAGGACTTTTCCATCGTCAAGCCCCTAAGTTTCTCATGTGATGATCATTGACTGAACAAGGTCTAAACCACTCCAATGGCTTTTGCTATGTAGAACTTATGCTGCCTAATCCAAAGTGCGCATTTTTCAAGGCTTCTCTTGACACTAAGCCCCAAGACTTTTTGTATGCTGCAGATGACTTCGTGAACATGCCTGTAAGGCTGCGTGAATTGAAGAAGGATCCCCTCCTTTTTCCTTTTGAATTTTTTTTTCTTTTGTGACACACCCTGATTTTTGCCTAGACCGCCCTTTCAGGTTTTCAATCTAGTGGGTATCTCTTTTGCGTCTTTTTTTTTTTTTGTGCTCTAACTTTTGCCTAGGCCGCTCTTTACGAGTTTTCAACATAGCGAGCCATTTTTTTATTTTATTTTTTTTTCTTCGAAAAGTATGTTTACTCGAAGGAGACTCAGTTGGAAGAATCTCATTAAGGAGAGAGATCAGATCTCAAGTTTAGTTGAGGAGAGACGGACTCTATTTTTTTATTTTTTTTTGGAAGGTGATCCAAGCATTGACTCTTTATGGGGAAGTATATTCTCTGATGATGAGAGTGAGAAATGAAGAGGAAAGCCCCTAATGCAGATTTGATTACTCTTAAGAGTTTAAGTAGAGATTAACTGGGGGAGGAAAGGTTAGGAAGCCCCAGTTTTGCTGCTTGGATTTCAAGAGTGTGTATGAGAATGGCTAAGAGGAAGCCCCTAGACTCAACAAAGAACGCTATATGGCTCAAAGTCTAGAAAAGTTGTTCTACATTTAATGGACCTTGCATCATCTAGAAATTTCTTAACGAGTTTGAAAAGAAAGCCAATCATTAGTACGACTTAAGGCTAAACATTTTTCTTTATGGATTGATGTTGAAAGTCTTCTTCATTTGCGCTGCCATTCAGGCTTCATTGTAAGAGGATGTTGAGGAATCCTCTTTTCTTCGTGGGTATTACTTGACTCTTTTTCTCTGTGGGAGAGTCCTTCTGGCCTTTGTTGAAATTCCATCTTTGTTGTGGGGCAATGAAGGCTTGAGAGTTTTTTTTTTTAATGCTCTACTTTTGCCTAGGACGATTTGAGGAGTTTCGACCTAGTGAGCTTTTTATTTATTTTTGTACTCTCAAAGCCTTGAATTGAGTAGCCCCACTCTTCTCGAGATGAATGTTGATAGTAGCGCCTTTGGCTTCCTTCGCTTGTTGATCTTCGACTTTCAACATGAGTAATGTTTAGCCTTAAGCCTTCTAAGGATAGTTTTCATTTCAAACTTGTTTAGAAGTTTCTATTTTTCGTGACGATTTAAGGAATGAGGGTCCACTATTCTGCATGGATCAAATGATACTCATAAAGAAAAATAACTCTTGAAAAAGTGTTTAGGATAAAGAGATAACTTTTATTGATAAGGAAATTCAAAACAGACTCGATAGTTTACTTGACACAAACTAGAGAGGATAGAGATGTACTAGAATGACAGAATGACTCTTCGAGAACATACTAGGAAGTTGACCTAATCTATATTCTTTTTTTTTCTTCTTTTATTTTTTTTTTCAAGGAAAAAAAGGAAGAGGACAATCGGAGCCCCAAGGTGGTGATGCTTCAGTTGATCTTGTCGGCTTCATACAAGTCTTGGATGGCATCCCTCAAATTGTAGCAATTGTTGGTGTCATGACCACTAAACTGATGGTAATCGCAAAATTTGTCGTGGTCCCAATCTTCTCTCATTTTATTAGGATGATAGTCTTTCATTGGCTACAATTTTCCTTGGCCTACTAGATCATCGAGCATTTCCTTAAGAGTAGTCTCACCAAAATCATGATAGGTACGACCGGTGCTCCCCTTTATTGGACGATTCTCTATTTCTGAATTCTTTTAAGACGGATCAATTCATCAATTCTAAGGCCCGATTTATGGAGTTCGAGGAAACTAGGAAAGTAATTGCCGGCAAGCTTCTCTTGGTACTCTTCGCGGAGACATTGAAGTAGGATATGAATTTGTTCGTCTAGGCTTGGCCTATCAACGATTTCAGTCAGTTTGGTCCTCCATCTTTTGACGAAGTTTGCGAATGATTCATTTTGTTGTTGCTTAGTTTTCTCAAGGTCTCTCCTAGTAGTGAGGTAGATAGTGTTGTCCTCAAATTGTTCTTGGAAGGCATGACTGGCGAGTGGCCAATCAAGCCTTGTGGAGAGTGGAAGAGTCATGTACCAATCTCTAGCGGCACCATCAAGGGTTTGAGGGAAGCATTGAACTAGCAAGTTGTCATCGACACCCATAGGTAGCATGGCCCAAGAGTAAGTTTCTAGATGGGATTTTGGACAAGTATAGTACCATTGAATTTGGCAATGTCGGGTGTCTTGTACTTTCTAGAAAGCTTTGACATGGATTGACGAAGGGTATCATAGTCAATAGAGAGCGAGGCTCCCTTACTCACATCGAGGGACGCAAGTTTCTTTTCTAGTATTCCCATGGTAAGGGGTTCGTTCTTGCTTTCCCTCTTACTTTCTTTCTTGAAAGCATAACTCTCATTGTCAGATGAGGAAGATGATGAGCTAGACTTATACACCTTTTTCTTGTGCTTGCGGTGGCTTTTAGCCTTCTTAGTGTATGATACTTCATCATCGGAAGAAGTTCTATTCCCTTTCTTCTTTGAGCTTAATTCGGCCAATTTTAGTTTCATGGCTCGGAGTTTGTCAACCATGGCTTTCATTTCTCCGGCTTGAATTCTCCTTTCAAGTTCTAATCGGGCCTTCATTTCATCGACTTGGGCTTGCAGCATTTCTTCATATCGAATCATTTGATTCTCAATTTCCTTCTTGAGTGCTTCGGAATTCATCGTGTCGGAAAGAAATTGAGATGCTACCGTTGGAGAGGTAAGGGTGCTTGACGACCTTAGAGATGAACTAGAGATATCCCAACGAGACGCCTTTTAGAATATTAGCCCCAAACGATCCTAAATGGAGAAAAGGATGATGGTTAAAATTACCTCATGAACAATTTTTTTCGAAGTTTTATTTTTATTAGGGACGGAGTTTTGACTCAAGGAGGGAGCGCACATCGATTATCAATCACAGCACAAATTCTGCACATAAAGTCTCGTGCGAGACAAGGTAATCTCGTACGAGACAACCATTCGGAAAGATGGATTTTTCCTCTTTTTATTTCCTAAGTTCATGGTCGGACGGACAAAGATCCGTTTTCTATCTAGCATCCTAGGTAAAACTTGCAGGCATACGTAATTCGAACCAAATCTAGGGACTCGGTAATTGATCATTCTTTGTAAAATAAAGCCACGTAAAATTGATCGGAAGGATTTTTTTTTTCTTTAAAGGGACTTCCGAAAGGGTCTTTCGAAGGGACATTTCCGAAGGGACTTTTTCTTTTTCTGATGGGATTTTTCCGAATCCTTTCTCGATAGTCAATTTTACATTAGCTTTATTTTGGTCAAAGACAAGAAAGATTACCGAGTCAAAACCGACGGGCCACGGAGTGTTTCTAGAAAATATACTACATGATATGTGGCGATGCAGGGCTGGAAGGCTAGGCTCCCCGCGATATGACAATCTAGGTGGATTGAATACGCGGAGTGGGATGATTCAACTTCGGAGAGACCGGCTACTAGGTGGTTACCGTCATCCGTCTTTAGTGTGGGTCCCGAGTTTATCAAGGGTATGTAGTGTAATGACAGTTATAGTATGATGTGCGCGTGTGTGATAGTCAATCTAGGTGATAGATAAAATAGAGATTTTTTTTTAAAACTAAAAGAAAAACAGATAATGGCCGCACCAAGTGGTTGCCTACGTTTCTCCCAAATTTGGGGAGACTCAGGCCGTCATAGTTCCACTTAAGTTGAGAAAGAGAGAGAATTAAATTAATTTAAATTACAACTCCCGAGTCCTCCATGTACCGGACTTTAAATCAAAAAATCAATCGTACGCAGGTATATAGTTCAAGTATAAATCAATTATTCTACCCTGCAAAATAAAATTAATACAAGCAAAATAGAAATAACATTTATTTTGATTTTTCTGGAATTTTTTTTTTGAAAGTTTCTGAAACTATTTTTTTTTAAACCTTTTAAAGAAAAAGTCAACCGAGTATTTTATCATTTGTGCGGTCAACTTTTTGGAAAAGTCAACAAACAAGGTTTTCTTTTTGCTTTTCTGTTTGGTCAAACATTATTGAAGGAATTGACCTAATTTTTTTTTATTATTTTTTTTTTTGTCGAAAGCAACTGCCAAAAGTCCCCCTTTTTATGTTTGGTCAACTTTTTAAAAAATCAACAACAAAAGGGTTTTGTCTTTGTTTTGTGCGCCGCCAAACAGCTTCAGAAACAGAACTTTAGATTCGCGCGGGACAAGCTTGTCTCGTGCTGGACAAGCATTCGCACAGTCATTTTATTTTTGATGAAAACAGTGCCGAAAAATTCCAAAAAATCCAGAAATATCAGATTTTAAACAGAAAATTGAAATGATTAATAACACACAATTGTAACGCAAGTCTAACCCTCTTAATTAATTGTCCCCAGCAGAGTCGCCACTGTAGCGATGCGTGAATTTTTTATACATCTCGGAGTCGCCACTTATTATTTATTGATGGAAAACAATAAGAAAAACCTTTTTGATATTTTCAAGAGATTCGAGGGTTCGGGGATTAAGTTATGGGCTCAAGGAGCATCCATTTCACCAAATCCGAAGATTGGTCTTGCTAACTGGGTGTTATTAATCTAATCAATCTAAAGAACAATATGAAGAAATAAATAAACCCTAATTAATTTATTAATTAGGAATGTCGGATTGTATGCTTCGAGATCGCCTCCATGAATTGAAGGGACTCTAGGCTAATCCTTTTGATGGGATTACACTACTCTAAAATCAATAGAGGGATTGAGAAGAGAAACGAAAGTTAAAGGATGATTACCTTTTTGAGAAGAGATTCGGACAGAGTTTCGGCTCAAGTTTAGAGTCGAACCTTGATGCGAACAGAGCTCCGCCTCAATCCTTGATTCGGATCTTGATGTGGACAGAGCTTCGCCTCGATCCTTGATTTGAGCTTCGATGTTTGTTTATCAACAAGGTTGACAAACAAACTTTAGGTGATTTTAGGAATGATTTACAGAAATCTTTCAGGGAGAGAAACGAGTAAATGTGTGTGTTATGTGTTTTTGATCGGGGATCGGGGACCTCTGAAATACTGAAAGTCATCCAGTATTTATAGGGGTTTAAGAGGTGGATGCATGACTTGGTCACCAAGTTTAGGAGACTCAAGTGGATTGGGACTCCTCCCAAGGAAGCTTCCAGAACCCTCTCATGATTGGATACCCGGATTGGATGATATTTATCAAGAAAAGAGTTTGAAACGGAGAAGGAAAGTGATTCTGCACATCCTGCCGAGGGGTTGTCTCGTGCGAGACACGCATGTCCCGTGCGAGACAACTAGTCAAATGACCATTTTGTCCTCTTCAGTTATTCCGTTAGTCAGTTAGGTCCAAAACTAACGAGGTTAGTTAGAAACTTAACGAAACATGACGAAACTTATATGCTTTCATCAAAACACAAAAGAGAGATGAAGAGTAGTGTAATCATGTAATTATGAGTTCAGAATGGGGTATCTACAGAGCCCCTCGACAACAGGTCTATGAAAGAAGAAGTGTCGTCGATAGAAAGACATCATTCTGAACACTGGGATGGTCGTGCCGCACGGCTGCCTACGTATCTCTATCGGAGAATCAGACCAAAACGTAGTTCGACTCCAAAACACGAAAAGGCTGCTTTAGGTATAATGAAAATCATATTTTTTTTTGAAAATCGAAGAGATTTCATTTTTCAAAAGGCAAATTCATACTGAGGAATCAAATCATGACCCAATTCTGAATATACCTGTCTGTCTGAAGATTCGCTTGTTTGGGCTCCGAACCTGTGGGGAAAGATGTTAGAAAATAAAGGTTTACCTGTCCGGTCCTTTGCATTCGAATGGTTTGTCTTGTGAGACTGAAGTGAGGTGACGATCCTGGCGATTCGGGATCGAGCTTTTGTTGAGGTGACGATCCTGGCGATTCAAGACCAAGCTTTTGTTGAGGTGAGTACTTGACATACTACCCCTAGATGCTTGACACACCTAATTGGTGACGATCCTGGTGATTCAAGACCGGGCTTTTTGTTGGTGACGATCCTGGCGATTCAAGAACGGGATTTTTTTGTTGGTGAGTACTCGACATACTACCTGTAGATGCTTGACACACCTAATTGGTGACGATCCTGGTGATTCAAGAGCGGGCTTTTTGTTGGTGACGATCCTGGCGATTCAAGACCGGGATTTTTTGTTGGTGACGATCCTGGCGATTCAAGATCGGGCTTTTTTGTTTGTGAGTACTCGACATACTACCTGTAGATGCTTGATACACCTAATTGGTGACGATCCTGGCGATTCAGGATCGGGCTTTTGTTGGTGACGATCCTGGCGATTTAAGATCGGGCTTTTTTGTTGGTGAGTACTCGACATACTACCTGTAGATGCTTGACACACCTAATTGGTGACGATCCTGGCGATTCAAGAATATGATGACCGTGTCATTTGTCTCAACACTCTAGCGATTAGAAACATCCTTCACCGGTTACCTTGCCAACTCACATTTCACAGACTTGTATCAATCTATTCTTATGTTTTTTTTATTTTTTTGTCAGATTATTGATAATACTCCATTTCTCCCGACATAAATGTCATAGTTGACAAGTTAATGTTTTAAAGATTTTTGTTATGTTTTTTTTAAATGGCCCATCTCTTCATGAGTGGTGTAGTATACTCTTACGAAGACACACAACTATAATTTCCTTTAAAAAGGGTAGTTTAGGAAAATTGTCAGAAATTACATTCTATTTTTAGAAATGCGACATCTATTTTGGGACAAATCAAAATAGAAAGTGTGACATTTATTACGAGAGTGAGGGAGTATTTAGACTAAGAATTTTTATAATTTATTTTTCGGTGCATAGTTTCTTAATGCAAAGGCTAGCATGTCCAATTTGCAACCGAAATGTACAAACTCCAGTTTACTCCCTATGTACCAGAAAGATTGTCTTACTTTGACTTTTATGGTCAACTCAATCAAACTTTAACAAAAATTTTATGTAAACCTAGTTATTCCTCTACAATTTCAAAAAGGGTTAATTACAAATTAGGGCCTGAAGTCTCACATGAGGTCTCCAATTGGGGCCTGAGTTTTTTTTTAGCGATTTAAGGCCTGACTTGACATTTTTTGATCAAATTAGGATTTTTTGATGATTTTCATCTAAATAATCCGTTAAGTTAAAGAATAGGTAACGAAGGGACTAGTTTGTAATGATTATTAGTTTTAAGGGGTCAAATGCAAAGTTTAAATATAAAGTGTTCAAAATTTATATTTTTTTTCCAAAATAATTAATATTATCTTAATTCTAAAATAATTAATATCCGGAATAAATATATGGTTTTTAATTTATATATTAAAAAAATAAAAATATTATTATCTTTTTATGTTAAAAAATAATTAATGTTCGTATATTGGTTTTAAAAATAAAATAATTTTAAAAATAAGAAAACCTTAAATGTTTTAAAATTTTAAAATTATTTTAAAAAATATTTTAGTTTTTTTTTCAAAAAATAAAATTGTATTTAAAAATACAAATTTTTGATTTATAATATTCCTTAATTTTTACTTTTTATGTCACAAAACAAAATTAATTTATTTTTTATTATTATTTTAAAAAATAGTTAATGTTCGTAATATATTAACATTATATTAAATAATTAAAATATTCAGTTTTTAATACATTTAAAAACTAAAAATTAAGGAATATTATAAATCAAAAATTTGTATTTTTAAAGACAATTTTATGTTAAAAATTAGTTGATGTTCGTAATATATTAACATTATATTAAATAATTAAAATTTTCATTTTTTAATACATTTAAAAACTAAAAATTAAGGAATATTATAAATCAAAATTTTGTATTTTTAAAGCGAATTTTATGTTAAAAAAATAGTTAATGTTCGTAATATATTAACATTATATTAAATAATTAAAATTTTCAGTTTTTTAATACATTTAAAAACTAAAAATTAAGGAATATTATAAATCAAAAATTTTATTTTTAAAGAGAATTTTATGTTAAAAAATAGTTAATGTTCGTAATATATTAACATTATTTTAAATAATTAAAATTTTTAGTTTTTTAATACATTTAAAAACTAAAAATTATGGAATGTTATAAATCAAAATTTTGTATTTTTAAAGAAAATTTTATTTTTTTGAAAAAAAAAACTTAAATATTTTTTTAAATAAATTAATTTTAAAATTTAAAACATTAAAGGTTTTCTTATTTTTAAATTTTTTTTATTTTTAAAACCAGTATACGAACATTAATTATTTTTTAACATAAAAAAATAATATTTTTATTTTTTAATATAAAAATTAAAAACATATATTTATTCCGGATATTAATTATTTTAGAATTAAGATAATATTAATTATTTTGGAAAAAGAAATAAATTCTGAATACTTTATATTTAAACTTTGCATTTGACCCCTTAAAACTAATAATCATTACAAACTAGTCCCTTCGTTACCTATTCTTTAACTTAACGGATTATTTGGATGGAAATCTTCAAAAAGCCCTGATTTGATCAAAAAATGTGAAGTCATGCCCTAAATCGCTAAAAAAAAAAAGGTCAGGCCCCAATTGGGGACCTCATGTGAGACTTCAGACCCTAATTTGTAATTAACCCTTTCAAAAATTGTGATCGATAGTATCCATATAATGGTAAATCAATAACAATTTTTAAAATTGCATAGGGACAATTAGATTTTCATAAAATTATGGTCGTAATTCGATGAGTTGAGCATGCAAGTAATAACTTTCAGAAACAGAGGAAATATTGAATACACCACTATACAAACAACATAAACTGTTGTAGAATTTTTTTAGGCCTCTATCGTGTCTATATTAATCCAATTTATTACACAATTAATGAACACATATATGCAGTAACACAAATCACCTGATTAAAAATGGAAAGACGTTTTGGAAATGCTTTTTTTTTGCATGACTATTAGATACACACTATGTTGGCCTTTTCAGACCATTGGAGTGTGATGGACATATATACATATAACGAGTTGTAGGACTACCTCGTAGGATTAAATACGAAGCTCGTTACACTTGTGCTACGAACACTTGATTGTATCAATCGATCCTTCAATAACCACGCTCTTCTCGTCCAATCAATATCACTAGATAGATATTGATTATGTATTCCACTCTCAAATCCAAAGCTCTCGATGGTTGCTTAGAGAAAGCAATCTAGACGAGATAATATATGGAGGAGAGATATATTTTGCACGTACCATATTATGAGGGTAAAGACCCTTTATATAGTTAACTTGGTCACAGTCACAACCCCACTAGGATTGTACTAGACCTGAGTATCAAGATAGGTAACAAGAGTCTAAGTCCAACATATCTCACTCATTCAAAATGGGAATGCCTCTCTTACCATAATACATTTTCAAGGCCCATGCAATGCTGATCTCTTCATAAATGATGTAAGGCGTGCGACCAGACAATAATGGTATAAAAAGGGTAGGAGTGCTATATCAAATACAATCTACCAACATAGCACGTCCACATTAGTTAAAAACTCGTCAATGTCCCGGACAATATTATTACATCAATTTAAACACCTTTAACCCCTCATAAATGAAGCTTAAACCCCAATCAGTTTACGTGCTCAAGATCAACCTTTTGAACCATATGTTCAATATGATCGTCTGGATATTGAGTCACTAAACATAGATGTATATCACTAGAACTCACACAATGATGAAGCAGGATTATTCAATCACTTTTTGAGATCGTTTATAGTCATATACAGTATGATATATATGCTACGGTGTAACTCCCACTCGAATGGGCGTACTATATTCGAACACCATATGAATCTTAGTCTAGTTGCTCGTATGGCATCTAACCTGAATCCTCAAAAGCAGTCACTCTTCTAGTAACTCTTAAGGGTCTGACATTCGGACTTTTCACAAGGACATTCGAAATTGCGAACCATAAAAACTTCGAATCGACCCACAAATAAAGTAGGTCTCACCTTAACTGCATGTTAAGGTGATATATGATAATATCATTCGCACACCCCCTTAATAACAAGTGTCATATACATTATTATCTCATCTTGCTCGCTCGAATAGTGACAAGGCGAATTTCCCGTGTGAGAGGGTCGATTCAAATCCTTTAGATATCTTTTTAATTAAAATGTATACAACATAATAATCACATTCCATATACTCCCTCCGTCCCACGTGAATGCAAACTTATTTCCATTTTGGTCCGTCCCACGTGAATGCAAACTACCCAAAATGGAAAAAAATTTATTATTTTATATTCACCCTACCCCACCCACTCATTCTCTCTCTTCATTTTCCACCATACAATTTATTCAACCAACCTACTATTAACTTCACTCATTCTCTCTCTTCATTTCCTACCACACATTTTCATTATCTTAATAATATTTCTTAATTATTGTGCCCGAAAAAATGGTTCACAATGACGTGAGACGGAGGGAGTGCATAATAAGAAATGAAATAACATGTATTAGATTCAAACGATAATGAAAATAATAATGTCACAAATGTGTTCTAAAATAATAACGTGAATCATACACGCCCTTGGACCCTACACAAAGATCAAAAAGTCTCTCTGAATAGAGTCTTAATCATAGGGCATGTCAACACATTATTAGTAGGATTATATTTAAAAACTACATTAACTCTTGCAACAAATAAAATAGTGAAACAACATCTAATCTAATTGCGATTGGTTACGATGCTTGAAATCCCTTTTAAATCTCTAAGTAGTCAAACACACAATTAATGAATATTCAACCATTTGCATTATGTTATTGGACTATTTAACACATATATAGTGATTTTTCTTAATCATCACAAAGTTGATTAAAGTTATCGTTTGGCCGTAACGAACATATCACTATCTAGTTTTGAGATCATAAATGGACATATAAAGCAGCACACTTTGTGCTTTTATCCCCTTGACTTCTACCCCTCTGACTGAGTCATACTGATCTGCTATCTAGTCCTTATTGAGGAATCTTATGTAAACATCCATCTACAATAAATTCTATATATCAATCATTACACTGCTAAGACAAGGTAAATAGAGAGAAACCTCACCACTAAGGAGAATGTCTCTTCAAATTCAATTCTTATTTGAAGAGACATTCACAACAGTATCAGATAGACGAGTTTTTATACTAACGAGGAATTGCTATGTTGATATATGGTATTTGATATAGCACTCCTACCCTTTTATTATTTTCTCGTCAATCGCACGCCTCACTTCCTGTATAAAGAGATAAGTATTTGACGGGCTTCGAGAATGTGATATGGCAAGAGAGATATTCCCATTTTTTGACCGAGTGAAAGATGTTGTACTCTAAGTCTTTTAGTCCCATAATAATACTTTCAAATATGGGATAAGACTAGTTATCGGATAAGATGATGAGATACAATCCATATGGTGCAGTAAATTTGTGCCCCCATATAACTATATATTTTAGGCTTTTGTAGACTAAAATATAGACAGTAACGTGCCATATAAATCTCAGCCAAATTACTATCTCTAGGCTATCATCGAGAGCCTTGGAAGATGAGAGTAAAATCATAGCTAGACGTCCAACTTTGTGGTATCGGCCACAATAGAAGTCAACACAATCCAACTCCTTTGATTGCTATTATAATGTTGTTTTTCCATGAAAATACTCTTGCAGTGCCCTTAATAAACCAAAAAACAATCTACGAATCCTACTTAAACATCCATTTGTTCAATTGAGATTAAGCCTATTATCCATTTTAGGAGAGACTCAACATCAATATATGAGAACAAACATAATTGGAGAGATTTAGGGTCTTATGATAATTTCTTCAACTCAATACGAATCTGAGTTAGTCGAATCTCATTAAAGGCCTGTAATCATTACAAAAATAAAATGGGTAAAATTAAATGGAAAAAAATATTCCACAGTATTGATAGGTCCAAAAGAAACTAAATATGAAAACTTACGAAGCCTCTAGATTAGTTCCACATTCAAAATTTTCTTGATGTAGCAAAATAACTGTGTGAATGAAGGTGCAAGAATGGATGAGTAACTGCATACCGAACACATGTTTTACCTAAACTAACCGTGGATGAGGCATCAAAAAAAATGCAGAGTTTGAATTGATTCGCCAGTAACAAAAGGATGCTGCATGAAAATAGTGTGAGAAAATAAATCTTATGAAATGGAACCACTAATTCTTAAGCAATCAGCTGATAAGATCAGATTCACCTGAAGCAACTCAAATGCAGGTAAACGGAAGACAAATATTAAACATCATCAGTATCAGTCTTTTCTAAGAATATATCACCATGATTTGGGTCATGTAAAAAGATCTAATTGCAATCAAGCAAATAACTTAACCAACTAGATACAGAAAATTTACAGAGTAAATGCAATTACTTCTGTAGACATTTCAGCAGTAAATCTTTTGCCTCAGGTGAGAGATGATCAGGAATTGGAGGATGGAACTTTGTTGTGCCAATATGAAAGAAGGCAGCAACCTGAAACAAGCCTATTATTAGTAGATTGCCGAAAAGAACATTTTAAACTGAGGCTGAACCAAAATGGGATAAAATTTGTATGAGGGTGCAAGGTGAGATTTAGTGTATACTTTGGGAAGAAAACGTATTTTTGCCTTTCAAAATTTACTCTCAGCACCATTCAATTTGAAGGGATATCAAATTTTGAACAACGGCTACTCTGCAACCTTAAGCATCGCCATCTCCGATAACGATCGGCATCTCAGATAACGATCGGCATCTCCCAACGGCTCCACCCATCGTCATCGCCAACGAATCGTTACAGGTATCATCTTCTCTCCCACTCTCGCCCCTCACCGGCTCTCTCCCTCTCCCTTCAAATTCCTAAATTTTTAAATTAGGGCTTTTTTTGATTTTGATTTCGTCAAATTAACTCTCTAAATTAGAGCTTCATTGTGAACCAAGCTAGTATCTGGAAGGGTCCATAATACATGGGGGACAGTTTCAAATTCCTTCCAAGTGCCACAGAGACCTGTCTGAAGGGTTGCAATTTGAGGTACACCCAATCCCCAACCTGTAATAACCTCTCAGTTCTTTTTCTGTCTGCAAATAGCTTGATCTGTTTGTCTCTCTCTCTTTAAGAAAATCTGTCACTGCCTCAACCTTGGTGTACTAAGCCCTCAACCTTGGTGTACTGAGCATGGTTGAACAACTACATGCTATATTAATTGCTTATGTGTCATTTTCTAAAAGAGCAGATAATAAGAAGTTATTAAGATAAACTAGTAGGTAACCCGTGCTCCGCAAGGAAAGCTAATTTGCTAATATCATGATTTATTTTTATAATATAAATATATTATAAATGAATCAAAACATTAACATTTATAAAGTTAGAAAAATTGTGTTCAATTTTAATAACTTTGTTACACATAAGTTTAATAGGAATTGCATTGTGACTAACAATGTAGCAATTTTTGCTATTTTATTTTTGATGTTCATACTTTATGTCATTTATTTTTTATGTCAGTATGCAACGTTTTTTATGGACGTTAACAAAGTGAATGAAAAAACTAACGACGTATTTCTTTTCAAATTACAACATTTTAAATACAATGTAGGGGGTTCCAACCCTTAACCTTCTCGAGAAAACTACGTCTTTAAGCTAAATGCTCATTGACATTATTAACGACCTACTTTGATATATAGTAACTATTATGATTAACTAATATTATTAATAGTAATAGTTAACATATATTGTAACTATAATACTATTACTTAACTTATATAGTAAATTAATACTATTTATAATAATAGTTAGCATATATAGTAACTATTATAGTTAACTAATACTATTAATAGTAATAGTTAACATATATAGTAACTATTATAGTTAACTAATACTATTAATAGTAATTGTTAACTATATAGTAACTATTATAGTTAACTAATTCAATTAATAGTAGTAGTTAACATATATAGTAACTATTATAGTTAACTAATACTATTAATAGTAATAGTTAACATATATAGTAACTATTATAGTTAACTAATACAATTAATAGTAATAGTTAACTTATAAAGTAACTATTATAGTTAACTAATACTATTAATAGTAATAGTTAACATATATAGTAAATATTATAGTTAACTAATACTATTAATAGTAATAGTTAACTTATATAGTAGCTATTATAGTTAACTAATACAATTAATAGTAATAGTTAACATATATAGTAACTATTATAGCTAACTAATACAATTAATAGTAATAGTTAACTTATAAAATAACTATTATAGTTAACTAATACTATTAATAGTAATAATTAACCTATATAATAACTATTATTATTAACTAATAGTATTAGCTAATGAGGAGAATACCAAAAGTCATATAGATTTTGGGATAGTGATGACGTGGCTTCTCCAAAATCAAGAGTTTGCCTAAACTTGTCCAAGTGGCGAAGTCATAACCCTCCTCACCAACTTTAATATATATATATATATAGATTTACATAAGCAGTTATTGAGATAAATTCTTTTGTTGTAGTATTAAGATTTGTATACAATTTCTCTTAACTTGCTAACGTGTACATTGAGTACTAATGTTATTATAGCGTAATAAACACTTATGCGCTAGCTAACTTTCCTTAAAAGTTTCACTCATGCTCCCTCTCCCACAAACTAAGCTATGTAAAAACTAGAGCCGTCAATACGGGAATATGGGACGAGACGGGACGGGACGAAATTACGTTGTCCCACGACGGGAACGGGACGAAACGGGACGGGACAAAACGGGACGGGACGAAAATACTTCGTCCCATCCCGTCCCATTTGCGGGACGCGGGATCCCGCGGGACCCATACGGGACCTGTTGACTATGAGAAATAAACGTTGACTAGGCGCCATCTCCAAACTACATATTTATAAAACATAACAATATCAGAGACCCAAACAATATCATGAACTGCCCCCAAAGCAGATGACTGACATTTGCACTATAATGTATACAAGTGGAACAACTGGAGAACCAAAGGGTGTCATACTAAATTATGCTGCTTTCATGTCTTACGTCTTGTCTATGGATCAACTACTCTCATTAACAGATAAAGAGGTAAAGCTTCAAAGAGTACTTTCGTGTTTGCAAAAATCTTGGAGTTGTGAAGTTTTATTGTGATCCCTGTCCTTTTGCTTTCCTTGTAACTGGAGCAAAAGCCATTTGTCCCGAAAACCTGATTGTTTTCTTTAGTGCATGCTTCAGAGGGTTGGTCCAAGTCCAAGTACTAGAGTAGTTATGACCTGATTTATGTCTAATAGTATATCACAATGGTTCCGTCTGTGATAGTGTTTTAAACTAATCCATGAAGCCACAAATGCGTTTCAGAGAAGTCATTCTTATCAGAATGTTATCATGGCATTTCTCCATCTTCTTTATTTTATTTTTTTTAATAAACGGGAACGGGACGTCCCGTCCCATCCCGTCCCGTATCCCGTTTGTCCCGCGTCCCAAACGGGACGTCCCGAATAGTCCCGTTTTCAAATGGGATGAAAAAATGCTGTCCCATCCCGTCCCATTTATAGGTCGGGACGGGACGTCCCGACAGGACAGTCCCAACTTGACGGCTCTAGTAAAAACTCTGAATCTACATAAAAAAAAAAAATCAAACCAGATAAAGAAGGCTACTCATAAAATTCCTATTTGACTTTTTTGTTGAACTTTGACCACAAATATATGACAATTTAATTATGTTCATGAAATTCTAAAAATTCCTATTGATTTACCATTAATAATATTATCAACAATAACTTTTAGAATTTCATGAACATGATTAATCTCTCATAAATTTGTGGTCAAAGTTCAACAAAAAAATCAAATGGGACAAACATTTTGGGACGGAAGGAGTATGAAACGGGATGTACCAACTTAACGTTGACACAAATAATACACAAGACTTGCCTTCAGAAGGATGCTCGAATCCAGAATCAACAATAGCACGGAGTAGTTCTGGCTTCAACAAGAAATCTCTGAACCCCGAACTGTGAATTCCTACATAGCCCCTACATTCAAGAAATAAGATGAAACTTAGTAATTAATATAGCATGTAGTTGTTTCACAACTTTAACTCGTATATACTCCCTCCGTTCCAGCCCATTTAGGAAATTTTGAAATGGCACGGGAATTAAGGAATATTATTATAGTATTAAGAGAGAGAATGAGTGGAAAAAGTGTTGTGAGTGTGAAAAATTAAATAGGAGAGAGAATGAGTGGAGGGAATAGTAATTATAATGGTGTTGTGAGTATTAAAATAATGTAGGAGAGAGAATGAGTGGAGAGAATAGTGATTTAAGGTTTCCATTTTGGGAATTCTTAAGTAAAGTGGGACGCCCAAAATGAAAAATTTTCTTAAGTGAGGTGGGACGGAGGGAGTACATTACTAATACACCAGGTCAAAATTTCCTGAGAGACAAAAGGACAAGTGCTGACACAAACATGTGTCAAATTCTAACACTACATACTCCCTCCGTCCCGGTTCACTTGGCACCAACTTTTTGGGTGTAGGAATTAAGGAAAAGTGATGTAAGAAAGAGAAAAAGTTAAATGTTGTGAGTATGAAGAATTAAATAGGAGAGAGAATGAGTGGGAGGAATAGTTAGGAGAGAGAATGTTGTGAGTGTAAAAGTGAAGTAAGAGAGAGAATGAGTGGGGGGAATAGTGAATATTCTTTTCCATTTTGGGCAGTGCCAAGTGAAGTGGGACGACCCAAAATGGAAATTAGTGCCAAGTGAAGTGGGACGGAGGGAGTATATTCTTATTATGTGTCATTTTATTCTGTGCCCCTAAAAGAGTTTCCCTTAATTGCTTGATTTGCTTATCTCTCTCTTTAAGAAAATCTGTCACTGCCTCAACCTTGGTGTACTGAGCACGATTGAACAATGTTTTGTTTGAAATTAATTAACAGCATCACAGATTAAAGAAGTAATTTAATTAACAATAGGGAAATTTATTAATCAAGTCAAGATCGTATCAATTAATAAGCCAATAGCAAACCGATAGCAAGGAAAAGGGATCAGTAAAACAAAATAGAAACAAGTAAACAAACGATTAGAAAACTTATTGCGATTTGATCGAGTCGCCTTAGGAAGACTGTCCTAAGAGAAAATATTGCCCCCAATTGGTGCAACTTCGCATAAAAGCAAATTTCTCCGAGGATAAAACGATCACGGATTACGTACCACAATTCAGCACACAGGTAGGCAATCTCCAGCGGTCCTATCTCAGTAGCCTTGAATCTCACGAACAAATCTATAACGAACCCGAGGTAATCGAACAATGAAAGAAACAAGAGAATTGAGTTTTTCTCTTGTAAATCTCATCATAAACCCGGATGGAGGAAGTATTCTATTTATACATATGGTAATTTAGGTTTTAGAGTCTTAATACGACTTAAAAACTGCTGCAATTCGGCCTAGGAAAAACACCAGCCCGACTCGAGTGTGACCGCGGTCGGCCTTAGCGCGGACGCGCACTAATTAAACTAATTAATGTCGAGCTCTCGGCAGACCAGCGCGGCCGCCCTTGGCCTTGGCGCGACCGCCCTCCAGCACAGAGCTTCCGACGTGATTTTCCCTTAGCCAAATTCAGTTCAAGCCAACGACGCTCCAAGGTCATGTGATTCGCGAACTTTCATACCACATATATTAAATATTCCAACAATCCCACAAGTTCATAGAAATATGACGCGTGCATTGGTCCATTGTAATGCTTTCGTAATGGTACCTTCCGGCTGAACCACTACCTATGTTATCAACGCTTGAGCCTCCACAGTGATCGAGATGAACGGGTGTCTCAATCGATGCCTTTGGATGTAGAGGCCTTTCTGTAACAAACACGACAAAAGCTATGATAGCCTCTATCGAACAAATACGCTTATAAGCCATACGTCCCGATCCTCTATCATAAGCAAGTGTTTTCAAGGAATAACCCTAATTCCTCTAATTGCGGCCAACAATAACACTCACTTAGGCAAGGGCGGCATCTCGAAGATGCATCGCTAACATCTGCCTAAAAGACTCGATCCCATTCAAAGTTTCAAACTTTTACTTTATAGCGACCACAAGCACCTCTAGGCTATTCGGGGATAGACTCGGGCATGTAACATGTCAATCTAACTTTAGGTGCTCCGACTCACCCCACAAATTGTTATTACCACATTGAATCTCCTTTGTGGGATCTCCACTGTGTAGATTGGGTTCTTCTGCATATGAATCGACAGGGGTTCGGACCCATCCCCAACCTAGATTTTTGAACTAGAGCAAATTCTAGCCCTTTCGTTAAAGAATCACCGTGTTATCCTCGTACCAACATAATCAACCTATCACCTTCCGAGACACAAGATCCCTTATAGATTTTAATCTAATTTGGATGTGTCTCCCGGTTTTACAGATTGTACTTGACTCTTTTCGGTTTCTCGGTGGGCGGTGTTGCCACAATGTACAGAAGATTAAAGGTACGGGCTTATCGACTACGGGCAACTCACATAAGTCCTCGAAGCCATTCAGCCTTCCAATCCGGTGGTGTCAAGTGGCAACTAATTCGGCCTCGAAAGTAGACCGAGACAACAGAGTTTGTTTGGTCGACCTCCAGCGACGGCGCCTCCGCCTAAGGTGAAAACATACCTGCATGTACCCATAACTTCCGGAGTTAAAGGCAATCCACTTGCAGATCACTATATCCTTCAAGAACAGAAGGGTATCTACCGTAATGCAGCCCAAGGGAAATTGTTCCCTTCAAATACTTGAGAACTCTATCAAGAGCTTCCCAATGTGCTTTATTTGGACATTGAGTATATCTAGCCAACCTTGTAACCGAGTAGGATATATTCGGTCTCGTACAATTGGCAAGATACATCAAACTTCCAATAATTTGAGAGTATCTCAACTGAGCCATCGGTACTCCACTTTCATTCTTGGTAAGTGCAGCTGAAGGATCATATGGAGTCTTGGCTACTTTGCAATTCTTATAACCAAATTTCTCAATTACACTTTCAGTATAATGAGATTGCGATATGGTTATGCCACTAGTTGAACGAGTCAACTTAAGGCCAAGAATCACACTAGCTACTCCCATATTCTTCATCTCAAACTTACTTTTCAAGAATTCCTTAGTAGTATTAATTATCCTCATATCCGTTCCAAACAACAGGATATCATCGACATATAGACATAAGACAATACTACTATCACCAATACTTTTGCTATAAACACACTTATCAAACTCATTAGTAACGAAGCCAAACGATGAGACAATTTTATCAAATTTCTCATGCCACTGCTTAGGGGCTTGTTTGAGTCCATATAAGGACTTAACAAGTTTACAAACCTTTCTCTCATTGCCAGAGGCCTCAAAACCTTCATGTTGATCCATATAAATTTCTTCCTCTAGATCGACATGCAAGAAAGCGGTCTTAACATCCATCTGATGGATAGGAAGATCATATACAGAGGCCAATGCTATAAACATTCGGATTGTAGTCATTCTAGCAACAGGCGAATAGGTATCGAAATAGTCTATTCCCTCCATTTGCTTGAATCCCTTAGCCACTAACCTAGCCTTAAACTTGTCAACGGTTCCATCCGGTTTCAGTTTCCTTTTGAAGACCCACTTACATCCTATCGTGCTACAACCAGGAGGGAGATCGACCAATTCCCATGTCCCATTAGAGACAATAGAATCCATCTCACTCTTAACAGCATCCTTCCACTGCTTGGCATCAGAAGTGGTCATAGCAGCTTTGAAGGTTAGAGAATCATCCTCGACATTGTAAGTGATGAAATCACTTCCATAGTCCTTGGTGGTCCTTGCCCATTTGCTCCTTCTTGGTTCAATCTCATCGTCAGAATGAGTTGCACTAGAATCAACCCCCACATTTGTCAGCTCCTCTACTTGAGCAGGAATGGAATTAGTGGTTGGGTTAGATTCCTTAGGAAGTCCGTCTTTCATAGGAAACACATCCTCAAAAAATGTTGCATCACGTAACTCAACTATAGAGTTCACATCTATGCCAGAAATTTCAGATTTTATAATAAGAAATCTCAATGCATAACTTGTTTTAGAATAACCTATAAAGATAGCATCCACAGTTTTAGGTCCAAGCTTTTTCCTTTTATGTGCGGGTACAAGTACCTTTGCAAGGCACCCCCACACTTTTAAGTGTTTCAGACTTGCCTGTCGACCTCTCCAAAGTTCAAACGGACTCTCCGTTCTATGCTTAGGGGGGACTCTATTCAGAATATGGCAAGCCGTATTCAAAGCCTCTCCCCACATATATTTGGGCAGTCCAGAACTTATGAGTAAACTGTTAATCATATCAGTAAGGGTTCTATTCTTACGTTCAGCAACACCATTAGATTGAGGGGTGTAGGGAGGAGTCTCTTCATGTACAATTCCGCTTTCTTGGCAATAATACATGAATGGGTTAGACTCATATTCACCTCCTCTATCAGATCTTAACCGCTTAAGTTTCTTGCCAGTTTGTGTTTCTGCTTCATTCTTAAATATAATGAATTTATCTAATGCTTCATCCTTAGAATTAAGCAAATAGACATAACAGTATCTACTAGCATCATCAATAAAGGTGAGAAAGTATTTCTTTTTGTCTTTGGTCAACAAGCCATTAAATTCACAAATATCAGTATGAACTAAATCTAGAATCTCAGAATTTCTCACAACCGATTTAAACGGACCTTTTGTAGATTTAGTTTCAACACATACATGACACTTAGAATTTTTATCAATATCATGTTTAGGAATAATATCTAAATTCATCATTCTTTTCACAAAATCATAATTAATATGTCCTAAACGACCATGCCAAACATTTGAAGATTCAATGGAATAAGAAACAGGATAATAAATAGAACTAAAATTATTGTGCGAACAAACATCAGTTTCAACTCTAATTTTAAATAAACCATCCGAGGAATAACCTTTCCCCACAAAACTACCAGAACCCAAAATTATGAACTTATTACATTTAAAAGAAATTTCAAATCCTTCCCTAACTAAACTAGAACCACTAATAATGTTGCGACGAATATCAGGAACGTGATACACTCGATGCAAGGTAAGAATGCGCCCATTAGGAAACTTTAGGTCCACGCGTCCGATTCAAGCACCTTTGCAAAGCACTAGAGTTCCCCATCGTCACCGATCTACCACGTTCAGCCGGTAGGACACAAATAGCAATTTATCGGACAAACGTGCACATTTGCCCCAGTGTCGGCTAGCCACTCCTTGGGTTCATGACGGTAAAGAGTTCGGGATAAGAAGTTACATACGTTGTAATATTGCCGGGTCGAGCGTCGGCTCCGGGTGCGTCGAGTCAGGATCATCATAATCCTTCGGACCCAACACCATGTTGACAGCAGGATGGTCATCAGCAGAGCCTTGTGGTCCTTTTCCTTTCTTGGACGGACAATCCCTAGAAAAGTGTCCACCTTCTCCACAATTCCAGCAATTCTGTTTTGCTCTTGGCTTCTTAATGTTATTTTTCTTCACTTTAAGCTTATCATGGTTTTCTTTATCCTTAGAGTAAGTTTTCACAGCTTTTCCTTTAAACTTGCTTTTATCAGTCACCATATTAGCAGCAGCCTCCACATGTACGCTCGATTGGTTACCATTGTGCACCTCCTGAATCGCAATTGCATTCATCAGCTCATTGAGTGTCAAGCTTCCAGTACGATGCTTGAGGGTCATACCGAATTCCCCCCAAGATCGAGGAAACTTCTCAATAATAGCCGTGACAACGAACTTCTCAGAAGTCCCGTATCGGCATCCTCGAGCGATTGCAAAATGATTTGGAGTTCGTGCACTTGGTCGATAACCGACTTTCCCTCGCTCATGCGATAATTCAGGAACTTACCCACTTGGTACTTTTCCACACCGGAGTCATCGGTGTTATACTTTGTGGAAAGCGACTCCCACAGTGACGCAAAGAACAGAGGAGCAGAGCAATAGACATCAAAGAGTGCATTCGACAAAGCTGACAGAATGCATGCTCGAACAATATCGTCCTGCTCCTTCCACTGTTTAACAGCAGCCACACTAGCGGTATCATCGGCTTTTAGAGCGGGACATTGAGATGACAAAGATACTGCACATGCCCCAATTGTGACGAGATCTTCATGCGTTCAGACTAACGCTTAAAGTTCTTACCACCGAACTTTTCCAGAAGATATGAGGTGTCAACTAGGGACTTAAAGGGAGAACTAGAGGTACTAGCAGACATGATTCAATAAAATATTTTCTCTTAGACTGTTTGAAATTAATTAACAGCACTACAGAATAAACAAGTAATTTAATCAACAATAGGGGAATTTATTAATCAAGTCAAGATCGTACCAATTAATAAGCCAATAGCAAACCGATAGCAAGGAAAAGGGATCAGGAAAACAAAACAGAAACAAGTAAACAAACGATTAGAAAACTTATCGCGATTTGATCGAGTCGCCTTAGGAAGACTGTCCTAAGAGAAAATATTGCCCCCAATTGGTGCAACTCAGGTACAGGCAAATTTCTCCGAGGATAAAACGATCACGGATTACGTACCACAATTCAGTACACAGGTAGGCAATCTCCAGCGGTCCTATCTCAGTAGCCTTGAATCTCACGAACAAATCTCTAACGAACCCGGAGTAATCGAACAATGAAAGAAACAAAAGAATTGAATTTTTCTCTTGTAAATCTCATCATAAACCCGGATGGAGGAAGTATTCTATTTATACATATGGTAATTTAGGTTTTAGAGTCTTAATACGACTTAAAACTGCTGCAATTCGGCCCAGGAAAAACACCAGCCCGACTCGAGCGCGACCGCGGTCGGCCTTAGCGCGGCCGCGCACTAATTAAACTAATTAATGTCGAGCTCTCGGCAGACCAGCGCGGCCGCCCTTGGCCTTGGCGCGACCGCCCTCCAGCACAGAGCTTCCGACGTGATTTTCCCTTAGCCAAATTCAGTTCAAGCCAACGACGCTCCAAGGTCATAGGACTATGAACTTTCATACCACATATATTAAATATTCCAACATGTTTGAGGTGGTGCATATGATGTAGAACGGATATGAATTACTCCTCGCAAAAAAAAAAGGACGTAATCCTAGTAATCAAACAAATAAGATTACGTTTCAAGCCAAGGAATGACTTAGTTTTCTTAGAAAAAGAAAAGAGAACCCTTGAAGAAAATAATTCGTTTATTCTTCAAAAATTGTCCAATTTTCGAAATACAACCTTAGGCCTATTTTATAGTGCCCACAAAATTTGAAAAACAATCCTAAACCTTCTAGAATTACTCCTAACCTATATGGTAACTAAATAGGACTCAAAAACTAGTAAATCTCCTCAAAATCTACTCTAAAATCACCTCTAATCATCCTATTAAAATAAATGACGAAAATAATAAATAAAATATAAACTAAAACAAATTAAATCCTAAAATACTAATTTAAATACAAAATTAATTAATATATTTGACTTTGTCAAATATTTCTTGAACCGGATTACATCATTCACCCCCACTTGAAAAAGGATTCGCCCCGAATCCTCGTCCGATCGTTGAAACGAGCCCTTCCATCGAAATAAATACTTTGAATAAATTCGCCCTTTTAGCAAAATATGAGGTAAACCAATTTTGTCCGGATATAAAAGTATTCCATCTATCCCATCCTTTCCATCCTTCTGTTGAACGTCCTCCCCATCCACCCCATGATCAACCATAAGAAAATCATCAACAAAAATATTACCCCACACAAAATTTGATTTTGCAATAAACCAATTAATACTAACCACCTCCTCCACCTTGGGCTCAACTAGGTCATGAACAGGGTTTATAATATGGGTATGAATATTATTATCACAAACCTGAATGACCTCGTCCTTTGCACATAGATCTTCAACAATATTCTCCTCTTCAACATGATCTTCTTGGACAGGAAAGTTTTTAATAACAAGGCGATTTTCTTCCTCGAGACGCTTCAATTCAATAGCTCGCTTTGCTTCGAAACGCCGAATTGATTTTGTATAAATACCTATTTGATCATAACAACAACGAACGACTTCTGCCCAAACAACATCCCTCTCCTCTCGAGCAGCCCGTTCGCCTCCGTTGTTGTTATTACGAAGATTCAAAACCTCCAACAATTGAGCATGGCGAGCGTCAGCATGTTCATCCATCCGCATCATAGTAGTATTTAAAGTAGTCATGCTGGTGGCGAGAGCAGCCAAAGCGGCTTGGAGATCAGCAGTGCCGTCGTTAGCCATCGTCCAAGAATCGTCTAGCTCTGATACCAACTGATGTAGAACGGACCCACAAATAAAGCAAACGCAGCAGAATTTTTACCAACAAAAATTGAAAATCAAACAACGAACACGGATATGAATTACTCCTCGCAAAAGGACGTAATCCTAGTAATCAAATGAATAAGATTACGTTTCAAGCCAAGGAATGACTTAGTTTTCTTAGAAAAAGAAAAAAGAACCCTTGAAGAAAATAATTCGTTTATTCTTCAAAAATTGTCCAATTTTCGGAATACAACCTTAGACCTATTTTATAGTGCCCATAAAACTTGAAAAACAATCTTAACCTTCTAGAATTACTCCTAACCTATATGGTAACTAAATAGGACTCAAAAACTAGTAAATCTCCTCAAAATCTACTCTAAAATCACCTCTAATCATCCTATTAAAATAAATGACGAAAATAATAAATAAAATATAAACTAAAACAAATTAAATCCTAAAATACTAATTTAAATACAAAATTAATTAATATATTTGACTTTGTCAAATATTTCTTGAACCGGATTACATCAGCATAGCCATAAAGTGCCTCAAAAGGGGTCATTTTGAGGGCAGTGTGGTAGTTGGTGTTATACCACCATTCTGCCGTGTCTGGTCAGTAGTTCATTGAAAAAATAACCATACTAGTCCCTGAATTGATTTTACTAATCGAGCATTGTGTTACAGCATTTTGCAAAGTAGAATGGGAAAGGGGAAGATTGATGAGTCCAAGGATGGCCGAACAATGAAG
Source organism: Adenophora triphylla var. japonica (assembly GCA_022495995.1). Lineage (NCBI taxonomy): Eukaryota > Viridiplantae > Streptophyta > Magnoliopsida > Asterales > Campanulaceae > Adenophora > Adenophora triphylla. The sequence continues at coordinate 81,566 of JAFEMH010005818.1, read as the reverse complement.
TCAGGTTTAGAAAGCAGATGCAGTTTAGCCTTACTTTCGGCCATTAATCTTAAATGTTCTAAAAAAAAAAAAAAAAAAAAAAGGAAGTACAGCCTGTAGAGGATCTCGAAACAAAAGAAGAATTGATGAAGGAATCACAATTCATCAACTTAATAAAACATGAGGGTCGGGCAATAATTGTGTTCTATTATTTGTGGTGATTGCTGACACCTATGATCTAAAAAATGAGGCATTCCTTATTGAAGGAAATTGGATGAACTTATGTGTTGAGGAAGTAGCGTATATATTAAATCTAAAATCCGACGAATTTGAAGCTCCAGAAAGAAATGATCAAGATGAAGAAGCCAAGACTTTCTTTATTACTCTTGCCAAAAAGCTTTTACCTGATGTGGAGGAAAAAAATGGTATCTTAGGGAATCTATCCAACGGATGATTAAATTGATGAAAATAACTACTCCTGAGGACAAGAACGATTTCAAAAAGCTTCTCAGGTTTTACCTTCTTAATTTTATAGTTTATCCGGGTAGTAGTATCTATGCCGGTCCCTTGAACTTTTCACTGGTTCATTTGGATTCGTTTGAGAATATTAATTGGGCGAAAGAGATTCATACCAAATTGATTGAAGTCTTAAAGAAATATAAGGATCATAAAGAAAAGGAGATCTCGCAGCAGTATCTAAACTGTATCACACCCATACTCGAGGTACGACATCTTTACCTTTTGATTTTTGTAATTATTGTATGAACAAAATGCCACTGTTTTAAAACCGATTGCAATGTTGTAGGCGTGGTTCTACAAGAGGGCAAATATCAAGGACAAAAATGTGAAAGGTAACAACAGCAAAGACTGCCCCAATTTCCAATCTTCTTGGAAAAAGTTACCAGACAAAGGATGCTTGCAAAGCATTTCTTAAGAGTAACTCTTCTAAAGTATGATTTCGAGTAACCTTTAATTTTTTTAGTGATAAATTTACGATGTATTTCTTCCTTCAATTTACTTTGAACATGTGTAGGTTTTGCTATGTGATTGCAATACTGAGTGCAAGACAAAAGAGGAGGCACTCCGGAAAAAGCAACAACCAGATAGGCTTTAAAGATCATGGAACAAATTTAACTGAGAGTTGTTGTTCCGGTAATTGAACTCATGTAGATATTATTTTCCCTTATACACAATTGTTCATCAAGTATTAATCTGTAATTTTTTATTTTTTTTTTACAGAAGAAGTATTACAAAATTTGTGGCGCCCACATTTGGACATTCTCATCGGGCATGGCATCGTGTCCGGTGAAGAAGAACTTCTAAAGAGGATGAAAAGCGATTTTTGTGTAAATGCATTTCCTACTACAATTGAAGTTCTCCTTCTGTGTAATGGCATTAGTTTTATAACAAATTCGTTTTATATTAATTTTAAACTTCTTTTGTATTTGGCAGGGTAATAAGAGTGCCAGTAATTTGGAGCTGGCGGCGGCTTTAAAAATTTGGAGAAGAGAACAGCAGGTGCAAGATCGACCGACATCTTCAATACTTGCATTAATTTTATAACTCTTTTACATTTCATTTAACAAAAAATGATGAAAACATCTTTACATGCTCTCAGGATAATGCTACTTCGATGAGCCAATCCCCACAGAAGGATCAGGGGACATACGGAGCTATTGGTGTAAGTTAATTTTCTACTATAACTGGCTTATGCTTTCTATACTTGTATTACTTATACGACGTAGACACTTTCTACATTTTATTTAACAACAAATGATGAGACATCTTTACATGCTCTCAGGATAAAGATTCCTTCTTTGATGACTGCCCTCATGATGATTCGTTTGCTGGGAGACTCCGAACCCCACAGAGGAATCAGAATAAATTTGTCCTCCTTGATGAAAACACCAGCTCTCAGGAAAAAAAATCTGCTTGGTTGGACTCAACCCCACAGAGGAATCAATGGACAAACAGAGCGATTGGTGCAAGTAATTTTCTACTATAACTCGCTTATTCTTTCTATACTTGCATTACTTTTACATTGTAGACACTTTTTACATTTTATTTAACAACAAATGATGAAAACATCTTTACATGCTCTCAAGATAAAGTTTTCTTCCTCTTGCATTATTTTTTTCTATTAGAAACCTTCTTTTTCATTTCATTCAAGTTATCTTTTGGTTTTAACAGGAAACAGAGGCTCATTTGTCTTTTCCGTGGACGGGCCCAATCCCAGAGAGGGATCAGGGGACAAAGGGAGCGATTGGTGTAAGTAAATTTTCTACTGTACTATAACTGACTTATTCTTTCTATACTTGCATTAGTTTTACGACGTAGACACTTTTTTACATTTTATTTGACAACAAATGATGAAAACATCTTTACATGCTCTTAGGATAAAGTTTTCTTCGTCTTGCATTAATTTTTCATTAGAAACCCTGCTTTTCATTTTCATTCAAGTTATCTTTTGGTTTTAACGGGAGCGCGGCGTTTGGTCACCGCCCAGCGCCTAGGAGGGTGCTGGCGGCCGCCTAGGCCGCGTTTTAGAACACTGGGTGAGAGATGATCAGGAATTGGAGGATGGGACTTTGTTGTGCCAATATGAAAGAGGGCAGCAACCTGAAACAAGCCTATTATTAGTAGATTGCCGAAAAGAACATTTTAAACTGACTATAGCGATATCTATGCAAAAGTATCGTCAAGTGCAAAATAATAAAAATAAATTTAATTGAACTTAATATAACAATAAGATAAAAGACAATCTTGAACTAAGTTGCTTGTGTCTACCTCTTGGTACTGCTCGCTCCAAGGAGGCTTTCCAGTAGCCATCTCAATCACCGTACATCCAACACTCCATATGTCAGCAGAGCTACCAGGTAAAGGAAAGTGAGAAGGTAAGAATTCTAATATTCAACAAAGAATCAGTTAAAGAAAGTGCAAGTTAAGATCTTTGTTCATTGTTATCTGTAATGGACACCAAAAGAAGTTAAAGTAGAAACCAGAAGATGCAAGATGCCTGCAAATTAAGGGAAAAAGAAATAAAACCAAGACTAACACAACAGCACATTCTAGAGAACTCGTTTCTTTTTTTACTTTTTCATTGGGTTACAATATACTCCTCTGTTTCACAACAGCATATTCTAGAGAACACAACATTAATATATATATTTAAGGAACGTAATTGACATGATGCATAACCACTAAGGACTAGAGAAGTTAGATTTTGGAACTGTGACTCCAGAAAAAGGGGTAGCTGCTTTAAGTACATGTCTTGGTTTAAAACCCAGTTTTTCCATCAACATGCTGAGGGGTTAAATCCAAATTCTACATGTTTTATAATCAGAGAAACGCTGAAACTAAAAGTTACATGCAGTCATGAAGTTGATTAAAGAATACCCATTGTGCTTACAAGCTATGACCAGTCTGGAGAATGACTTCAGGAGCCATCCAATAAGGGGTACGCTTCATTGACTTGGCACCTGTGACAGTTGCCTGAACCATCCACATGTATGTTAGTCTATAACTTCAACCTGACTAACTTTACACATAAAAACATAACCATAAACGAATAAAGAATGAAAGAGAAAGCAGTATGTTTACCAGCTCAACAACCTGTTTGGATGCACCAAAATCTGCAAGTTTGATACATCCTTTATTATCAACAAGGATGTTAGCACCCTGAAAATAATTGAGATGCTTATTTTACTTCATAGAGCAGCAAAGAAAAGAGGCAATGAGAAAGAACAGAGAGAAAAAGAGAGAGACCTTAAATGTCCCTATGCATGATACCGTTCTTGTGAAGATAATCATGGTCCAACAACAACTGCTTAGTATACATCCTTATAGGGATGGCAACGAGTCGGGTTCGGATCGGATCAGACCTGATCCGAACCCGATCCGAACTATATAAGACATTTACCGAACCCGGTCCGATCCGAATGTGTCCGATCCGAGCCCCGATCCGATCCAAAGCCCCGAATGTACCCGATCCGAGCTCCGATCGGGTCGGGTCGGGTCAATCAGCTGTATGTGTTCGAGTCGGGTTCGGGTCGGTCAGAATGTGCTGCCAAACCCGATCCAAACCCGATCGGGTCATAAAAAAATTGAAATCATATCCGATTTTTTCGGATCGGCTCGCCTTCGGTACGGATCGGGTTCGGTTAAATTGCCATCCCTACATCCTTATAACCTACTTGACGTAAACGATCAACTATTAGACAGGAGAAGCACAAAAAGACAGTCATGATAGAAATCTGGAATTAATTTTTACTTACCGCCTCAGGGAAGGGTCCAAATTTCCCTAAAAGTGACGATATTGATCCTCCAGGAACAAACTCCAAAAGTATATTTAAGGTTTCTTCCTCTTTCACAGTTCCCAGATACCTCTAAATAGTTTGTAAATGATGAATACAGTTTGGAGAAGCTACATGAACACAACTCCACAGAATTAAGGAAAACTATACTTACAACGATGTTTGGATGAGAAAGATTTCTCAGAAGCTTTACTTCTTCCTCAAGGTCCCTAATATGAAGTATGAACCTACTCATGCCATTCAACATCGGGAATGAAACATTCAGTAATAAAGCATCGACTTGATGATTAGTGATCAAGTATCATAACAAAGTTATGCCAAATTCAACACCCTACTACGAATAAGTTGTTTTTCTCTCTTTCCATATGCAACCAAGAGGTGTATTAGGAATTTTGGCATTGCATTTTATGATTCTCAATCTCAACAATTCTTCACTAAAACTTACAAAAAGACATCATGCAATTATCAAATGATGAAGATAATAAAAGGTCCGTCTGCTTATTACATACTCCCTCCGTCCCCAACCTAAGTGCACACTTTCCATTTTGGGCGTCCCAAACCTACGTGCACATTTCCTAAAATGGAAAAGAATATTTACTATTCCCTCCACTCATTCTCTCTCCTACATTATTTTAATACTCACAACACCATTATAATTTACTATTCCCTCCACTCATTCTCTCTCTTATTTTATTTTCACACTCACAACACTTTCAATATAATACTTCCTCCTTAATTTACGTGAAAAGTCAAAGTGTGCATCTAGGTTGGGGACGGAGGGAGTATATAGTGGGACAGGGGTTGGAACTTAACATAAGTAGCATGTATAATCAAATGAACAGCAAAGGATAAAAAAATAGACCCTTATTGATCATAAGATCAAAACATATAACTATTCTGTCTTGAAATACCATTCCTAGCAAAATAACAGAACACGCCAAAACTTATAGTGTCATGATTCCAATTAACATGAAAAACAGTATATGAGCCTAAGATCATAATCTTTAACACTCATGTGTAAGATATCGTAACGGTTTAACAGAAAATTCTAAAGCCTTAAGTGCGCATTTGGTACGCCACAATGATCATTTCATTCCATGTCATTTACACTCAAATTTTATTTCATGATAGTTTAAATAGCATGGAAAGGAATCACAATTGTTTCACATACTAAAGAATTAATAAGTACACCAAGAGGCGGGTTAGCAATAAAATTATGAAAACAACGGCTAGGAGGTTGCAGAGGCCATTTAATAACTTTACATTACACAATTAACTTCATCTCAGCACATGGTGAAAAATCGTTATCGAGTCCATTCTCACAAATCCTATCCTGTGCCTTCTCCTTTGAAGCACTGCTCGCCACAATCAAAACCTGATCAAAGATTTAAGATATACTCCCTCCGTCCCACTCCAGTATGGACTTATTTCCTTTTTGGGACGTCCCACATTAGTGTGAACTGTCCAAAATGGCAAAGAATCTTTATTATTCACCCACTCATTCTCTCTCCTACTTTACTTTTACACTCACAACATTCTCTCTCCTAACTATTCCTCCCACTCATTCTCTCCCCTATTTAATTTTTCATACTCACAAACACCTCCTCCACCTATTTTTCTCTCCTACTTTTTCTTAATTCTCGTGCCCAAAAAAATGGTCCAATGTGGAGTGGGACGGAGGGAGTTCGAAGCAAAACGGTCAGTAAACATCCCAAAAGCTGTACCAGTAATCATATGGCCATCCATTAACGCAATAGAATATTGAAAAATCAACCAGATTGTTAAAATGAAAGCCAATTTAGAAGTTACAAATGGATGGAATCAAGTGGGGGAAATGAGAAATCAACCTTTTTGACAGCAAGGAGCTCTCCAGAATCGAGATTCATGCCCATATAAACTTGACCAAACGCTCCACATCCGATCAATTCACCTTTTCGCCAACGGATGGCAGTTGCAAGCGGCGCATTGTCTCTGTCAGCCGGACGAGAGAGCTCTGGATTTTTGCATTCGTGAAGTGATCTTGTCAACTAGGGTTCCGAAGCGCCGTCGTCATTACCGTCGTCGGGAGCACGAAAAACCAGAGATCGACGAACTGATCCAAGTCTGTCTTGCATTTCGAACTGTGAAGAAGAGGGTTTAGTTAGGGTTTAAGAATGAAGAAAGGATTCGTGATGATCAGTTTCATTGTCGAACGACTGTGATGATTGTAGTGGGAACGGAGAAGGGAGTGGGGAGGGAAATGGCGATAAATTTTTATTTTTATTTTCAAAATTACTTCTCCAGAAGAAAAAAAATGCAAATAGAATTTTATTTTTTAAAATGCAATAGAATTTAATGATACATAATGCTCTTCGTCCCCCGATTAATATTGCATTTTTCATTTTACATCATCCCATAAATATTAAAGGGGTTAAATTTTGTTCCCATGTTTTTGACCAATTATTAATATCCACCATTTTTCGTCACACTTTTCAATTATAACTACATTTAACTATGAGCACTGATATTTGCTCAAACTTCATAAATAAACAGATTACTAAATTTAACCATTATTAAAGTGATGAAGATGTGACCAAATTTCAGCTACGGCTGCAACGCTACATGGAAGCTCCAAACATGAGGGTTTTAGGAGTAAACAAGAAAAGAAAAGAAGGTAATTGCTCACCAGCAACAAATATGGCTCCTTTTAGTGTACACCCTCCGTTCCACAATACCTTACTCTCGTTTACTATTGAGAACGGAAAATAAGGAGTGAATATATATAATGTTATTAAAATAAGAGTTATGAGTAGGTAGAAGAGAGAAAGTGAGGTAGAGAATAGTAAGTGGATAGTTGTTGTGAGTATGACAAGTGAGTCTCATGAATAAAGAAGTATTAAAAAGTTTTCTTTTAAGAAAAATGTGACTTTAAAGTGGGACGCTCAAAATAGCAAAATAAATAAGGTTTTATGGGAAGAAGGTAGTATGTATTTTATAGAAACAGTAACCACATAACCTATATAGTATCATGTGTACTTGAAAGGAAGATAAAAAACAGGGCAGAAGCTAGGATGATAACTAATACAATGATGATCACAAGAAATGATATCCAGGAAGATTATGCAGGTTCAAATCCATAAATTCCTTCGATCAGGAGGGTAATAGCTACCTTCTGTTAGCTTTCATGCCTCTATACTTAAGTGGGCTCCACACCAACGGTTTCCGCTGTAAAGCCACAACCGTTGGATGTTTAGGCTTCCACGATCCAACTTGAGAAGGAGGAGGACTCCCCATAAACTTGCTGCTCCTCGATGCAGCCACTGGTGTCCCCTCTACTGCTGCACCACCGGAAGATTGAGGCAGTGGGGACTGCACCTTTGAGGTACGCCACATTCTCTGTGTGTCCCACACAAACGATTTCCGACCGGGGCGCTGATTTCTTGATTGTGTGTCAAGTGGGGCCATCGTCATGGTTGAGGTGGTGGGCCCCTCTGGCCGGAGGGTTGCAATGGAGGCCCGTCTTTTTGGCTGATGTGTCATCACCTGATCTTTCGGTCTTACAGCAATTGAACCCCGCCTGGGTTTCATCAGCGTTTTTGCATTAGATGTTCTTGAAATATTCTCCTTGTCGCCTGATAAAAGTGGAAGCATCGAGGCCCTTGATTTAGGTGAGCAAAGTGGAGATGGCTGGGGCATGAAATTTGAGATTCTCCTAAGAGGAAGCCTCATTTTTGGAGGACCTAAGGGTGGTTTCTTCTCAGAAATGGTACTCAATCCCCCTTGCTTTACTGTGGAAGAGGCTGAAGCGTGAGAAGATACAGCAGCTAAAGCTCGGTTTTCCTGTTTTTGTCTTGTTTTTCTCTCCTCTGCTAATTGGGTTTCGAGATCTCGAACCTGCACATAGTTTCCAACCACTTGTAATCAGATTTATATATCCGAGGCGGTAAAATAATACTCCCTTCACCCAAATGATCTTCCCACTTTTTTGATCGTTGATACGAAGTTACTTTGAGCAATAATTTAAGGTTAATTAAATTATCCTAATGAATAAAACTTGTTATTGATACACCATTATAAATACTGCCAGTAACAAATTTTAGATTTTTATTAGGATAATTAAATAGACCTAAATTTAGTACTCAAAGTACCTTCGTATTAACGACAAAAAAAGTAGGAAGATCATTTCGGGCAGAGGGAGTAAGTTCCAAACTGAAGAAACTATTTCTGGTGATGTAAAATAATTGGCAATACCTTCTCTTGCAGCCCCCTGCACATGTGTTCTCTTGCAGCCAGCCTTAATTGGATGGACTGCAAATTATCTTGCAATTTCTTTAATTCCTTCTCATCGTGCTTTGCTTTTTCTGCCTGTTTAAATTTATGAAATATGTAAATTAGTTGCTGTTGTGGTCAACCCCAGAAGAAATACTTGAAATACAAAAAAGTTCTGTTGTCTCGTAAGTACCAGTTGCTTGTACTTGAACAGCTCACTAGTGTCTGCTTGTTTTCTGACAGGGCCATGCTCAACTCCTCGAACGCGACTAGCAAAATTCAGCGAGCAAAGGGTTTCTCCCAAGTCTGTTGAACTTGGGCTGATCTGTACAAACATTAGGGTCTTACAGTCACCACCTGCACATCAAGCTCAGTTAGGAAAATTTCCATGAGAAACCACATAGTTTAAATTGGTGAAGCTAGCCAAGGAAAAGACAACAAAAATTCACACCTAGAGAGCTCTGTAGCATGTGGGTGAGCTTCGAATTCCTGGTTTATCCAAAAAAAGACAGTAAGACGGTAACACACACACACAGAGAGAGAGAGAGTGAGAGAGAGAGAGAGAGAGAGAGAGAATGCCTGTAAGGAATGTGAGCTGTCTTAGATGCAAGAGCAGAAATAACATCCCCTAGTGCTGACAAAGATTTGTTTATGAACTGTGATTCTTTCAATCTTTCACCTTCAACCTCAATCTTTCCTACACGCTCACTACCTGCCAAATCAACCAGCCATAGGTGGCTCCTAGTTCTCTGGCCATTTATTAAGTTCTCCCCCATAACAGTCACTCGCAGCAAGCTACAGCAAACGGATTCTTAATTAATATTAGGCTCAATAACAATAAACTGATGCTTACTCCAATGTCATACTCAACGAACTCTCTTTACGAGTTCACTGAATGATAATAAAAACATGCAATTTAGAACAAAAGGGGTCATATTACCAGTGGGAGCGGCTGCTAAGTTCATTAGCATTGGTGGCTCCAACAGATCTAACTCGACTTCCAGATTTGAGCAGTTCCCAAACCTCATTTGTATTATAGACACGAGCTTCAACCAGTCCTGGAACTTCCTGGGTTCCTTCTGCTGATTGCTTTATCTCCAACCTAAGATCACAAATATTTAATCACCTAATCATTTCCAAAGTGATTCTCCTGAGTGACTTATTGTAATTTGTGGCAAAGGAAAAATTTGTAAATTAAAAAAAGAAAGAATAGAAAGGTATTATCTCAGCACCACAAGAAGGGAACAAAAGGGTTCCAATTTTCTTGCCCCAAGTTATCGTTTTTGTCAGTAAATTGAAGTGTTTTCTTTTCATTTGTGAAACCAGACATCAGAAAATAGGAACTAAAAAAGATATTTCCAGAACAAGATCTTTGGAATGTAGCCACAGAGCAACTTTCACTGCAAGATAGTTGATATAGGCGGATTGCCACTGTTGCTCACCATGACAGATTATCCATTTTGACAAACACAAGAACGGAATAGGTGCATGATTGGATAAAACCCGGAGCTTAAAAAATTAGATCCATTGCTTGAAAAACAAAGAAAAACAATAACAGAATGTTGTCTCATTATTCTAAAATCCTTAAATAGGAAACTGGAAACCTATGGTTACTGAAATCATGACGCATATCCCCAATTATCCTCACTATGAATCGTCATGGCAGACTATGACTTTCTTAAAACCAAATCTAGACAAAAAATTGGTCAATTCACTTGCTCACTAAGGATGTTCACTGCAAGAAGACATAAGAATACAACTCCATTAAGCTAGAGTTAAGACAGCAGCCTATATGATAGAAAATAGGTATAGCCAATGGCATTGAAGAGAGTTAAAACTCAAATTTTACTTGTAGTTATAGACAGTGGAGGTAACTTAAAACTACAACCTGTTGTTGACCTCACTAAGGATGTTCATTGCAAGGAGACAAAAGAATACAGCTCCATTAAGCTAGAGTTAAAGCAGTAGCCTATATGATAGAAAATAGGTATAGCCAATGGCATTGAAGAGAGTTGAAACTCAAATTTTACTAGTAGTTATAGACACTGGAGGCAACTTAGAACTACAACCTGTTGTTAGATGCATTATGCCTTGCCAATTTCCAGTAATACGGGATTAACAGTTGAAAGTCATTATTGTCCTTTCATGTTGTTATCTTATTCCATCCTGTATTCAAAAGTATGAATGGTTTTCCTTTCTATCAAAAGTACACGATTTAGAATCCTTACTTCTTGGGAGGCTGATCAGAGTTTTCAACTAGGAGATCTCTTATCTTTTCATTGTAAACCTCCAGCATGCTTACAGATAGTTCATATGCCATTATAGTGCTCCTCTCATCGGATATCCTGAACAATTCTTCCAGAGTGCGATAGTTGACTCCCCTGTTTTCAGCACTGCCTTCCATAGTAAATGTCTTCCCGGTTCCAGTTTGTCCATATGCAAAGATACAAACATTATATCCATCCAATACTGACGTTACTACAGGCAAAGTTTGTATGAAAACAGCTTCTGCATGAAGGAGACAAGGATTAGAAACTTACACATTAAAAAGCCAAGTGAAAAATAATTACCCAAAAGAGAACATAGAGTTGCTAAGTACCCTGATTGTCTTCAGGCCTAAAGACATGATCAAACTTAAATTGTTTTCTGGATGAGTCAGATCCAATTATCTGCAGCTCGTTTTCCTGAGATGATTCAAAATCAATAACTGAGCTGGATCCTTTTGCGATTTCATCCTGGTTTAACGGTCTACATCTGCAAAAAACTCTAATATTCCCTTTTAGCTCAATCACTTCATTATAGAGCCGCTTCCTCTCTGAGCACTCATGTAGGTACTTGTTCTTCAGAACGTGACAATCTTGATGATACTTCGTTTTCAATATTTCATGTTCCTCACCTTAAAAAGAGAAGATTCCACACACAGTTAGAACACATATACTAACACAGCCTAAAGAGAAAACACACAAACAAGACCCACAAAAGAGAAGAAACCATAAAGGGGAACAAACATACTGAGACCCTGAAGAGCATTATAAACTTCAGAACCAGGAAAAGAATCCCCAGTGATGCCTTTCACTTCATTGCATAGAACAGTATGTTCTTTCCTCAAATTCTAAAACAGAAAGAAGAAACGGTGAATTTTATAGCTGAGCAACAAACTATAAGACAACTGGCAATAAGAACATAACATAGTAAAACCTTACCATTACTTTATTGCTTAAATCTTCAATTTTCCAAATTATAGGAAGCCTGTGCTCCTGATCAGAACGGGATTCGCTTGAAACAAGAGTCTCAACTACCAATTCCTTGTTTGTTTCGACTTGTTCTGGATTCGCTTGAAGTCAATAAATTTCAATTAGGTTACAAGAAATGGAGTCTAAACATCCTACTACTGTCTACATTCTCAGTACAAAAAGAGCCACAATTCGTTCAAAAGTCTTATTTCCTCAACAAAATTGATGTATGCTCATTTTCATTTTCATAACTATATAAATTGTTGCTGTACTTTTAGGGTATATGATAATAGTTTGAATTTAGAACTAAACAATTAGTATAAGTATAGATAAATATGAAAAGTAAAAAAATATGAGGATTTCATAAAAACGAAGTAGAGAAAACTGAAATGATGTGCGATTAAAAGCATTAAGTCTATAATCAACAAAATTCGTCAAAAGATAACGAGAAAGGAGTAAGAATTAAGGGCTAACCTGAATCAGTTTTGGGCGTGTCTAGGGTTTTAACATCCGAATCAAGATTGAGAAGTTTCATACTCATTGAAATCGTTTCTAGGGTTTGATCTGTGAAGACACGAAACAAAATCTATTACAAGACGGTCATTCAGAAGAAAATTAATCGATTTTAAGCAGATCGAAGAGTTTGTATACCATCCATAACTACGATTCCTTGGCCTACACCGAATCAGCAAATTCAAGATTTCGAAAGCTCAAAAATGGAGAGGTGGAGAGAGAGAGAGAGGGAGATAGATATGTCCTGGAACGGGCAAGAAGAGAGGGTTTTTTTTTTTTTTTTGGCTCGATTTCAAGTTAGTTTGAATTGAGAGAATCTGAGCCGTCGATTTACAGGAGCTACTTCAAAGGCTAAAATGCTCATTCAGGGAGGATTGTTTCATGTTTGTATGACCGGTGGGGCTGTAGTAATCCGGATTCAGTTCGGGTTCACCCACAAAAGAATTCAAAACAATTCCATCACGTTTTGGACTAGTAAGGCTCCGTTTGTTTCGGGGAAAATAACTTCCGGAAAATGATTTCCTGAAAAATGTTTTCCGAAAAAGGAAAACGTTTTTCGAAAATGTGGAAAACGTTTTCCGGAAAATGAGGAAGATGTTTTTCTGGAAAACAACTTCCTTAGAAAAATGGGGAAAATGGAAAATTCCGGAAAATGAAGATGTTTTTCGGAAAATTATTATTATTATTATTACTATTATTTTATTATTATTTTATTATTATTATTATTATTATTATTATTATTATTATTATTATTATTATTATTATTATTATTATTATTATTATTATTATTATTATTATAATTATTATTATTATTATTATTATTATTATTATTATTTTATTATTATTATTTTATTATTATTATTTTATTATTATTATTTTGTTATTATTATTATTATTTTATTATTATTATTTTATTATTATTTTATTATTATTATTTTATTATTATTTTGTTATTATTATTATTATTTTGTTATTATTTTTTTATTATTAATATTATTATTTTATTATTATTTTATTATTATTTTATTATTAATATTATTATTTTATTATTATTATTATTATTATTATTATTATTATTATTATTATTATTATTATTATTATTATTATTATTGTTATTTTATTATTATTATTTTATTATTATTTTGTTATTATTATTATTATTATTATTATTATTTTATTATTATTATTATTATTATTTTATTATTATTTTATTATTATTATTATTATTATTTTATTATTATTTTGTTATTATTATTATTTTATTATTATTTTATTATTATTATTAATATTATTAATATTATTATTATTATTATTAAAATATTATCCATCCACTTTTTTTACACCATTTTCCGGAAAACAACTTTCTTAGGAAAAATCCGGAAAACGTTTTCCTTAGAAACGGCAGAAAATGTTTTTCGAAAAACATTTTCTCCATTTTCCGGAAAACTACCAAACACCGGAAAATGGAAAAACGTTTTCCGAAAAACAAACATGTTTCGAGAAAAATGGGGAAAACGTTTTCCGAAAAATTACCAAACACCGAAAAATGGGGAAAACGTTTTCCGAAAAACGTTTTCCTCCCATTTTCCTGAAAATAAACGGGGCCTAAATCCAACCATCGTTAGTTTGTTGTCAAAAAGTTAACGAACTTTTGTTAGCGCATATTTGGAAAATGAATGGTTACACGTGGACAATAATGGACATATAAAAATGCTTATGTAATACGTGACTAACATTTATTAAATATTTAAACAATGTTAAAATTGCAACAAGTGACTTTTTTTATTTGGAAATGTTAAATTTATTAAGGGACAAACCAAAATAAAAGAGCGACATTTATTATAGAAATGAGGGAGTAACAAATACTCCCTCCCTCCGTCCATTTACTTACTTCACACTTTCTATTTTGGGCGTCCAAATACATACTTCACACTTTGTTTTTTACCTAAAAAGAAAACTTTATATCATTAAAATATTAACCCTACCCCACTCATTCTCTCTCCTACATTATTTTAATACTCACAACACCATTATAATTTACTATTCCCTCCACTCATTCTCTCTCCTATTTTACTTTCACACTCACAACACTTTCAATATAATACTTCCTTCTTAATAACCGTGTAAACAGTAACTGTAAAGCATGTAAATGGACGGAGGGAGTATTTTCCAAAGTAGGTTACTTTTGTCGCTGCCACCGCTAATAATCAAAACAAACCACACTAACTTATACAAGTTACCCCTACCCCAAGTCCACGCTAACGTCGCCCCTTCATCCTTCATTGTCCCTTTCGGGCTCTACTCTACCCCTGTCCTTTTCTCTTATCTTTGGGCGACTCCTCCAATCTCCTTTTTCATCTCTAAGGCCAGGGTCAACGTCGCCCCCACCGAGTCTCATATCTATTCTCTCTCTCTCTCTCTCTCTCTCTCTCTCTCTCTCTCTCTCTCTCTCTCTCTCTCTCTCTGTGTGTGTGTGAGCAACAATATGAGCTCAAAAATCAAGTCGCTACATAAGCATCACGTACTTGCCCAATGAGCACACACAACTTGGGTCCACTAGCTTCCCACAGTGTAACTCAATAGTTCATGTATGTTATTGATACTCAATGATTAAGGAGTGGATGCTTATGTATCATAAACAAAGTCCACATCATTCAGATGTGAAGATCATTCTGATGTGGGATGGAGGATATCACAATCTCTGCACTCATATCATTGTCATCCTTGGAAAGGCCCGAACAATATCAAGATTGTACCCTCTGGCTAGCTTGCAAGCCTTAAGGCCGGGGTTACGCTTTGCTGATACAATTTCTAATGACTCGAGCCTGAAAACCCGGCAGCTTCATAAACAGCTTGGATACACTGGCTTTCCACAAGCCCACCCAAAACTCCATTGATATTATTGATGCTCAATAGTAGTGGAGTGGTGCTTATATATTACAATCAAAGCATACATCATTGTGGGATGCAGGATATCACACTTTATCTCCCTCATTTCTCCTTTAGATTCGTATGCGATAGGGTTGATCCCGTAGATGAATTGAAGGGTAGTGGCAAGCGCCATTGAAGAGGGGTTGTGGTGGCCCACCTTTGGTCAACATCGTCTATTTCCTCTTCAATATAGCCTTAGATAACAACCGCATTGATATTTTTGACCCTTTTCCTATCTCACGATGTATTTGTTTGTTGCATTCTGGGGGTTTAGGTTTAGAAATTTTACTAATCAAATTTGTTTGATTAGATATTTTGGATTGATTTATTATGTTATAATGTGATTTTTGATTGACTGTGGTATCAATAATTGGATGGTGGCGATAGTTGGGCATTGGTAGTAATTCGAAGGTGGTGGGTAGTTTGATTTGAAGAAAGAAGGAAAAAATGATTGGCCGATTGACTAAAATATGCAATCACAATTTTGTATGTAATGCAATATCATTATGACAAATATTAGAAACATATTAATATTTTTGCATTCGTTATCATATAATGCATTTTTCTTTTTTACTTACGACATCAAAAAAATAAATGAGATTGATGACGTTGATGTTGCACTAACATGACGGTCTAGTTGGTTTTTTACACAGTTAAAAATGAACTTTGTTGCATTATTAGACACCAAATGCAAAAAGAGTTGGTCTGGTGAAAAACGCGTTTCTCCATCTCTGTATGGAGAAACGGGTTTTTTAATATATTCAAAAACCGGCAATCATTTGAATTAAACCGGTTCTATTGTCCAAAAACCTACAAAAACCTAGATAAATTCAATATTTGCGTAGATACACACAGAGACACACTACAACGATCACAGTAAATGGAGACGAGCAGGACAGTTCAATCAAAATGAATATCAAGAAACAATACAGAAATCGATATTGATTAAATCAGGTAATATGAACCAAATCAACAACTACTATTTTTAATTTTAATCAACGTTTATTGTACTAAGGTCGATTGTTATTGTACATTTTCAGAGATTGATCTACGTAATTTTGGATCTATCCATCAATAGCATAAATGGAAGCTCAATTACATGACAGATATTCAGAAATATCACAAATCGATATTCTCCAGGCTACACAAATCGATATTCTCCAGGCTACAGGCTTGATCTCTATATCCATACCCAGATATTTATATAAATTATATCCAGATATTTATATAAATGATATCCAGAAGTACCAAAAATGTATATCCAGAAATGTGTAAGGTACATATTCGTAAATTTATATTAATGATATCTAGAAGTACCAAAAATGTATATCCGTAAATGTGTTAGGTACATATCCGTAAACCTTCAAAACGAATATCCGTAAAACTACCAAATTGAATATCCAAAACTACCAAATTATATATCCATATACACACAATTGACCATGTCCGTAAACTATAAAATGAGTATCCGTAAACCTTCAAATGTATATCCGTAAACTATCAAATGAATGTCCAAACATTCAAAATGAATATCCGTAACTACCAAATTTAATATCCGTAAACACACAATTGACCATGTCCGTAAACAATAAAATGTATATCCGTAAAGTACCAATTTGAATATCCGTAAAATTTAAATTGGCAATGTACTAGGTCAAGGATATGGCTATGTCCTTGGCCAAGGCCAATGCTATATCCAAACTACAAAAATGAATATCCGTAAACTTTCAAAATGAGTATCCACAAACCTACAAAATGAATATCCATAACTACCACATTGAATATCCAGAAACACACAATTGACCATGTCCAGAAACAATAAAATTTATATCCGTAAAGTACCAAGTTGAATATCCAAACTTTAAACCGGCAATGTACTATGCCAAGGGATATGGCCATGTCCTTGGCCAAGGCCAATGATATATCCGAAACTACAAAAATGAATATCCGTAAAACCTTCAAAATGAATATCCGTAAACTAACTAACTCATCGCCTTTTCTTGCGTAATCATATTCTCCTATTGATTTAGAATCTCAAATTCAACAACCTACGCATCCCGAAACTGGGCTACAAATAGGTTTTCTCTCTTAACTTTATTGACATATTGCTTTAGAATTACTGATTTCATATAACATTATTCTTTTTAATATATTTTGTGTATGCAGTAACTGTAACTGAGGACCCTAATATTGATATAAGCAAAAATTTGCTGGAAACAAAAGCAAAGACATGGGAGGAATTGTACAAACTCTATAAACTTCATGCAAATGCACTAGGATTTAGTATTAAGTTGTCAACAAATCATGTTTCAAAAAAGACTTCAAGGATATTAGACAAGCTATTCCGTTGCTCATATGAAGGAGTTACCAGATCAACCCAAGAGGATAAAATCAGTGTTCCATCACCAGTTGATGTTAATGAAGTTCAAATTCCTTCACCAGTTGAACAACTCGATGTTACCAAAAAACAACAAAAGAGAAGGAGAAATTACATAAAGAGGACTCAATGTAAGGCTCTTTTGAGGGCGAAATTGCTAAAAGAGGAAGATATGTATGTTGTTGATCGCCATGTTACAGAGCACAATCATCCAATGACAAGGACAGATTGGAACCATTTGAAGCGTAGTGAAAGGTGTATCTCAGAAGATCGGGGTGAAATAATTGAAATAATGGAAGAAGCTGGTATAAAACCAACTGATGGATATAGTCTTTTGGTAAAAGCAGCTGGTGGAGAGGAACATGTTGGTCACACAAAGAAAGATCATGTCAATTTTGTTCAGAAAGTTTAGAATGGAAAAAATTGAAAATGGTGATGCTCAGAATGTTGTTGATAGGCTTTTTGAAATTTCACTGGAAGATCGAGGGTTCTATTTTAAAATCAAATTTGATGATGAAGGAAGACTTGGGGCTATATTTTGGAGAGATAGTATGATGAAGGAAGATTACAAGCTCTATGGAGATCTGGTTATATTTGACACAACTTATACTACAAACAGATACAATCTTATTTGTGCCCCAATAGTTGGCATTAATAATCATTGGAACACTGTCATGTTTGGTTGTGCTTTCATAGCAAATGAAAAAAAAGAAACATTTGTCTGGGTTGCTTAAGCGCTTTAGAAAATCAATGGGAGGAAAAGAACCAAAAACAATATTTACGTACCAAGACCAAGCAATGTCAAATGCAATTGAAGAGGTATGATTATAAAATTCCATAACCAGTTCTTTTATAATATTTCTTATCTAGTATTTTATTTGTGCTATATAGTTCTAAAAATAATTCAGATGTGCCTTAACTTTGCCCAGATGTCATTGGTGTTTATATCCAGAAACTACTGCATTGAATATCCAGTAGCTAGTCATTCTAAAGTATCTCGGTTATTCAATATAAAGTTTCTTGGATATTCAATTTGGTAGTTTCCGGATATTCTTTTGGTAGTTTCGGATATTCAATTGTTAGTTTCTGGACATGGCCAAGGCCTAAGCCATGACAAAAAATTGGTCAATGAAAATTTATTGTATGTTAATATCCGTAAGCATATAATGTTAATATCCGTAAACTTTATTATAATACGTATTTGAAGGGCGTACGAGGCATAGGCTATGTTTATGGCACATCCAACAAAATGCTGTATCCCACTTTGGACAATTGAAGACAAATGAAGATTTTAAAAAAGAATTTGATCATTGTTTAATGGGATGTACCAGTGAGGATGAATTTGAAAGTTGTTGGGAGTCAATGCTGGTGAAATACAATCTCGTTGAAAATTCCTGGTTCAAGCGTCTATATGGACTACGGGAGAAATGGTGCACAACTTTAAGCACAAATTTCTTCTCAGCTGGAATATTGTCATCCCAAAGAAGCGAGAGCACAAATCATGCCCTTTGTTTCAAAGCAAACAGAAACACATCCCTCACTCAGTTCTTTGACATATTCAATGAAACAGTTAAACGTTGGAGGAATACTGAACAAGAGAAGGAATTTCAAGCATCAATCTCACCCCTCAACCAGGACATGTATGGTGGTATCATAAAACAAGCGGTGAGGTATACACACCACGTATATTCAAGTTCTTTGAGATTGAGGTAAAACGAGCTTTTCTGCTTTGTATACAAATTTGGAGATGAAAGTGATGAAGATTGCAGATTCATACATGTTGCTCATGAGAAGTACCCAAATAAATATGAGAGTGTACTCTTTGTTAGGAATGATGAAAGTGTAATTGTATGCATGCACCGCAATCGCTTACTACAATCGGTTGGTTGTGCTTTCATTACATAAAGGTGCTGAATTTGTCAAATGTCACAAGGATACCGAGATATCTACATTGAAAAAGGTGGACAAAGATGGCAAAAAGATGTATGGGACAAAGTCTATCAAGGAAAAGATAATATATCAACGAGAGAAAAATGAATTCATTCCTGGAAACAAAAGATGGCAATGAAATACCACAATCGATGATGGCTTGTCATGAAAACAGAGCCGCAAAAAAGATACTGGAAGATGGGTTCAATAGAGACTCACTTCTTATACAACAATTGTTGTCGAAAATCAACAGGAATGTAGATCTACGACAAGTGTTAATGATAGCGTTGGTTCGTAAAGTATAACAAGTGCTCCAAATGTGATGGATCCAATTCGTGCAAATACAAAGGGCGTAAAACGAAAGCTAAAGACAAAGTTTGATAGAAGAAAGCCAATCACTGATGAGTTTGGTTCAAAAACACCAAATGAACATTTGATTTAATAGTTTTTAGATTGAAGTACAATTTATTAAGTTGACTAGTTAAATATTTTATATACAGATATTTGATGTTTTTATGTTCAGAAATGAAAGAAATTGATATCCAGAAATTGCTTATTGGCTTTGGCATTGACCTTGTCCTTGACCTTGATTTTGTACTTAGCCTTGGCCTTGACCATGGCCAAGTCCAAAGGCCAAGGCCAATTATATATCCAGAAGTATGTGAATTTATATCCAGAAATGTGGTAGGTGCATATCCAGAAATAAATGTGTACAGTTGGTAAGTGCATTGATATCCAGAAGTCCAAGGCCAAGGCCATGGTCAAGGCCAAGGCCATGGCCAAGCCTTGGACTTGGCCTTGGCCTTGCCATGGACAAGTTGGCCTTGGCCTTGAACTTGTCATGGATTTGGCCTTGGCCAAGTCCAAGGCCAAGTCCAATTATATCCAGAAGTATGTGAATGTATATCCAGAAATGTGGTAGGTGCATATCCAGAAATTGATGATAGTTTCTGGATATACATTTGTAAGTTTCTGGATATAGAATTGATAATTTCTGGATATAGAATTGATAGTTTCTGGATATAGAATTGATAGTTTCTGGATATACTTACTATTGAATTCAAAGAGTAATAAATGTGTACAGTTGGTAAGTGCATTGATATCCAGAAGTCCAAGGCCAAGGCCATGGTCAAGGTCAAGGCCATGGCCAAGCCTTGGACTTGGCCTTGGCCTTGGCCTTGCCATGGACAAGTTGGCCTTGGCCTTGAACTTGTCATGGATTTGGCCTTGGCCTTGGCCTTGGCCAAGTCCAAGGCCAAGGCCAATTGTATCCCTAAGCATGTGAATGTATATCCGTAAATGTGGTAGGTGCATATCCGTAAATTGATAATAGGTTACGGATATAGAATTGATAGTTTCTGAATATTCAAATTAAGATTTTCTGGATATAGAATTGATAGTTTCTGGATATAGAATTGATAGTTTCTGGATATACTTACTATTGAATTCAAAGAGTAATAAATGTGTACAGTTGGTAAGTGCATTGATATCCAGAAGTCCAAGGCCAAGGCCGTGGTCAAGGTCAAGGCCACGGCCAAGCCTTCGACTTGGCCTCGCCTTGGCCTTGGCTCGCATGGGACAAGTTGGCCTTGGCCTTGAACTTGTCATGGATTTGGCCTTGGCCAAGTCCAAGGCCAAGGCCAATTATATCCAGAAGTATGTGAATGTATATCCAGAAATGTGGTAGGTGCATATCCAGAAATTGATAATAGGTTCTGGATATAGAATTGATAGTTTCTGGATATTCAAATTAAGATTTTCTGGATATAGAATTGATAGTTTCTGGATATAGAATTGATAGTTTCTGGATATACTTACTATTGAATTCAAAGAGTAATAAATGTGTACAGTTGGTAAGTGCATTGATATCCAGAAGTCCAAGGCCAAGGCCAAGGCCATGGCCAAGCCTTGGACTTGGCCTTGGCCTTGGCCTTGCCATGGACAAGTTGGCCTTGGCCTTGAACTTGTCATGGATTTGGCCTTGGCCAAGTCCAAGGCCAAGGCCAAGGCCAATTATATCCAGAAGTATTTGAATGTATATCCAGAAATGTGGTAGGTGCATATCCAGAAATTTATGATAGGTTCTGGATATAGAATTGATAGTTTCTGGATATTCAAATTAAGATTTTCTGGATATAGAATTGATAGTTTCTGGATATACTTTAATGGTCAAAAAAGCATTCAAACTTACTATTGAATTCAAAGAGTAATAAATGTGTACAGTTGGTAAGTGCATTGATATCCAGAAGTCCAAGGCCAAGGCCATGGTCAAGGCCAAGGATAAGTTCAATGCCAATTAAAGTTTCTGGGTATTCAATATGGTTGTTTCTGGATATAAATTTTGTTAGTTTCTGGATATTCAAATTAAGAGTTTCTGGATATAGAATTGATAGTTTCTGGATATTCATATTGAATGTTTCTGGTTATACATTTTGTAGTTTCTGGATATTCAAATTAAATTTTCTGGATATAGAATTGATAGTTCCTGGATATACTTTAATGGCAAAAAAGCATTCAAACTTACTATTGAATTCAAAGAGTAATAAATGTGTACAGTTGGTAAGTGCATTGAATTCATTGACCAACTTTTTTGACTGGTTTCAAGTACTCAGCCTATATAAATCTGTCCAAAGGCAAGCATATACATCAAGTTCAAGAAAAATTCTACCTTTAATAATTTTTCTAGCGATGAACAAAGGCAAGGGAAATTCTGGGGAGCCAACTTTGGGTGATTCAAATGATGACAAAAGTTGAAAAATATACATGGTGTGCTACCAAAAATTGCTCAATGGTCATCTTGTTGTTTTGCAGCCTTCTTCTGCAAATGGAACTCCCTCATTTCATTGTCCATTGGAGCCATGTAATGGACACAATTGTAGGGATAAGGATTATGTGGGGATAGTCAATCATGCTCATGAGTTTGGCAACGCTCACAACATTGATGAAGCTGCTAGGATTCACCACAAGGCTTTGGAAATGTATTTGGAATATATTTTGAATGAATATGATCCAAAAAACAAATTGAATGACAATGTAGATGATGATGGAGCAGGTGGTAGTGGTAGTGTTTAATGGTTACTAAATTCTGTTTTTAATATTATATTATTAAGTTGGCAATGAGTTCGATCACATCGATCCTCATAAGACATGAGCGAACTCTAGCAAGCCATCATGCCTACCCAAATAATATAATATCAAGTTCGATTTCCTACATAGAACATATCATAATCCCATTGTCACACCATGTTATATTGAACATGAGTCATGGTCTACGTCAACTCATATTGTTCAATGCTTTCTCGTTATCAAGTAAATTGATCAATCGAATGATATTAATCACATTAATTCATTCGGACATGGCCATGTACATTATCAATCTTACTTACGAGTGACCTAGCAAATATCTCTCTTTACGAGGGACAAAATTCCATCTTGACTTATCATTCTTCCCAACAAGAATCCTATCATGCCAATAATAGCCCTTATTGTTACCCGGTTAAAGGCAACGTTAAACTATATCAAACACAATATTCATCGAGTGGAAGACAATGATAATCTCAGGTCAAAGGATATCAATGATATAACTATATGAGATTTAATTATGACATTCGACCATGACATAAATCTCATAATGGGTCAAGTCCAGTACCTTGTTCTCTAACAAGTACCCATGAATTTAATGTGCATCCCTATGCATATAATCATCACATGATTATCCATTAAACTTCATACTAGTGCTTCATAAGTACTAGGGACACGATTATTACAATAAACATGCAAACATATATAATAATCAAAATAACAATCTCTTATATAAATGAACAATGACATTACAAATAAGTCTATCTCTATAGGCCTAGGGCACTAACACCTACAGAGTCCTTATTTGACTTGAATTAATATAGGAGGTGGTTACAATCCTAATAAGATTATAACTTATTGGTATCCTTATTGGGATAGGACTGGATCGATTGCATTTATGCCGGTAAGCCGTGGAGGTCCCTCCTCGTCATCGTCACTTAGTCAGCTTATTATGAGCTGGGGAGGAAATGTGAAGGAATGGGGGACGCCCACTTCCTGGTAATTGTATAGCCGAGGAGCTATAATGGGATAGCCGAGGAGGCCTCCTCGTTGCTAAGGGAAGGTATCTCGGCCTTGGAGGAGAGTCTCCTCGGCCCTTGACTTGGGCCTTGTTCATTGCACCCGTTAAGGCCTTAGTCGGCCTAAGAAATGCCGAGATAAAGAGTACGAGGAAGCCCAGGTCTTCCCTCATAACTGGGTCTTGATGGATTATGTTTAGGGCCCAATCCACTTGCGCCTTGCCCGGACTAGCCCATATTCGTACTTAGGTTTATACCGTTCAAAACTCAATTACATATGAACTAGCATTCTAAAACATATTAACTGGAGTTCTTAAACACATGTACTGCAATATTAAAATGCATTGACGATATTTATCACTTAAACTTGTTGTAATTGTGCTATTATTTTGTTGTGCTAGTTTATTTATTTTTTATCTCCTATGAGAGTGTTTGTTTGGGGCTCGATTCAGGCCTGTTTTAAAAATACGTTTTTTCTAATCACAAAAAAAATGTATTTTTCTTAATACCAACTCAAAAATAATAAGAAAATAAAAACTATACTCGCTCCGTCTCAATAAAAAAATTAGTTTAACTTGGATGTTTATTAAGAAATCAATTCAATATGGATCAACAATAACACTGAGTTGGGACATTATTGTCCAAAACACCATTCACAAAGAAAGTGGATAAAAAGTAGGTTAGATAAGTAACATTTTTTTGTAATTATATAAATTTTATGAGGACAAAATTGTTGTGAATTTGGTGGTACCCCGTTGCAATCTAGACAAGAAATCAGCACACCCACAAGCACAAGAAAGAAAGAATCACACACACAAGAACACAAGAGTTGTTTACCCGGTTCATTCAACACATGAACTACGTCCGGGGGCAATTGCCAAGCCAATATGTTATTAGACTCCTTCTAATATGTTGCTACACAACTACCAATCTGTTCTAGGTCCTATCTATGTTTATATAGTTGATACAAGGAAGCCCTAACTCAGTTTAAGAAGAGATCCTATAAAACTAGGAAACAAAATCAGTCCAGGATTTCTTCTCCCCGATGCCAGCGCGGTCGTGCACCCTAGCAGTGCGGCCGCCCTCATTGGCCGAAGATCCAACCCCCAATTTCGTTCACCAGCGCGGTCGCTCTCCACCACAAGCGCGGCCGCTCTCGATGTAAGCTCCTCCGACGTTTTCTTCCTTGCAGTTTAGGATCCAATCCCAACAATCTCCCACCGGAGACTAAACTAACAAACATAGAAACACCCATCAACTCCCACCACAGAGTAATGACCTTCGAACACATTTCCCCCATCCATATTGGCTTGACACTACCGCACCTCTCCTCAAGTACTAAGGCGAGTTGAAACCAAGCGACGTTTCAACCTCTCTGTGTTAGATGATTCTTGCCTCCCCAAATCAGCTTCTACCTTGATTTCTCCCCGCAAGTCTAACTTCGCCTTCTCCCTCCAGACCCACCTTCCTCGCAATGCTTCCCCTTGAAACTTGGACACACCTTGTTTCTTGCATCGTCTGTTTTTGGTCTAAAACCGCTCTCTGTTAGGGCACTTGGACTTCCACACCACGTTGATCAACTTTGTGTCCCCCCAATATACCGTTTCTTGATGTCTCCCCTTTTTACACCAACAGGCCGGTTCTTTAGCCTCTTGCTCCCACCGGAACGAACATCGACATTGTAGGTAGAGTACAACATCTTTCCCTTAACCCCACGAGCTACCACCTTAGTGTAAGTACCCCAATCTGGATCACCCCCTTTCAAACACACGGGAAACACCGCAGACTCATCAACGCAGTCTCGGAGACCTCTGGCACTCAAAACCCTCTCAAAACCCTCTCAAACCCCCAACCAAACCAAGGGAGGAGCCTTCCTGGGATAAAAAGGGACAAAAGGACCTTTTGGGAATTTTCAGAAATCGTAAAAGCAATTAAGGTCCGTACGGACCTCTTTGTTCCAATGATTACTAAATCCCCTTAAAGTCCACAATATTCCTCAAATCCGGGAAAATGATTACTTCCTCAGCAGAGTTGGTCCGTACGGACCTCTTTGCATGCAAGATGGTCCGTACGGACCTTATTGCTCAGTGGAACACCATCATTCGAGAATATTCTCCATCATTGCGCATTCCCTCAAATCGAGGAAATCCAAAATTCTGGATAACCAAGAAGGTCCGTACGGACCTCTTTGCTCCGAAATTTTTACTATAAATAGAGGGCTTCCCCTCCTCATTTTGACACCTCCCACTTCTCTCTTCCTCCCTTAGCCTTCTGGCTCCCCTCTAAGTCCTCTCGAGGCACTCCCGCCCCTTTCGGATCCTTCCGAGGCCTTCCGAGCTCCCTCGTGGTGCTCCGAAGCCTCCCCGAGCGCTCCCGAGACGCTCCCGCGCTGCCCCGAGGCACTCTCGAGGTACTCGAGGCCCCTCGTGGTACTCCGAGGCCTTGCTCGGTCTTTCCACCTGTCCCGCTCTTTCCGAGTCAAACCGACGATCCCAAACCACGCCGAAACTCCGCCCGAGTGACTCCCGCCACCACAACGCACGTCGAACCTCTCGCCCGAGTGATCCCGACGATCCCCACGCACGCCGAACCTCGCCCGAACGCAGCCTACAACCTCAACTCACGCCGAAACTCCGTCCGCAGACAACCGGTCCCTCCCGGGCAATCCCGATCCGTACCGAACGCTACTCCGACCTCAAACACTATTCCCCGGAAGACAGACACAAACCAACATTGGTAAGGCTTCCTTCCTATACTATTTCAATACATTTCCATACATAGCATACAATGTAGACATCCGATACAAAGATGCATTTTTAAAAGCACACACACACACAACATTTAAAGGATATTAGGGGTATCCGAAAGACTCGTTTTACGAGGCTACTCGGGTGAGCTCTAATATTCTAATATTCTCTTCCCGGGAGTCATCTGACCTCCGAACTCAAAATCTCATCACACAAAAACGGTTTAAAATTATCTTTAAACTGATGCCCTTTTTCAATGTTTTGGGCTTAATAAAAACGGCGTGGCGACTCTACAAATGCGAAAACAAACGGCGAGACACCTTCCAACGCGAAAGATGCCAGATGCCGGGGTCGCGAGGCCTCGCTTCGGATCCGGCTATTTCGCTTGGCGACTCATTGGGATTCTTGTTTTAAAAACCTTTAAACAAAACAAAAGATTTTTAAAACGATGATGAGGGTCAAACTTTCATTTTACCCCTTCCTTTAACTGTTGTGTGTGTGTGCACGTGCTTCGTTTTTATTTTACAAAAAAAAAAAATACAAAAAAAATGCATCAATATACATCTGTGCATACATTTAAAATTCTTCAAAAACTTCTGTTTTACTCAGAAAAAGAATTTTAGAGACCGCACACTACGCGCACTGCTGCCTCGGTTACACCGCACTCTACGCGCACTGCTGCCTCGGTTACACCGCACACTATGCGCACCGGCCGCCTCGGATACACTGCACACTACAACCCTTAACCCGGAGTGGTCTCAGTTGCAGTCCGTTTGGTCTTCCTAGGCCTCTTGGGCGCGCACGGGATCATTCCAAACATCCCATCCTAGCCAAGCGTCAACCCTGCACGTTTGAGTCTTGAGTCACACTCCGTCCGCACTCGCTGGTTTTTACCAGCCCGTGTCATACAGCTCGGATACATATACCATGCCGGCCATTTTTCGAGTCAAGGCTCGGAACTCAAGATCCTCGCGCAAGCAAAGCGATGAAAGGTCATGCTAAAATCTTGACTCGATCTTGATTTCCGAAGCTACACCTGACGATGTTCCGTCCCTGATATACATCCATGCTTGCATGACACCATGTCATCAAGCCTTTGATACGTCGCCCATGACAATATGACCCAGCCAACGCCTAACGTCACAGATCCCTTGCGCAAGCAAGGTAAAGAGAGGTCATCTTGACTAAGTGGCCGGCTCGGTTCACTATTCACATGGCTAACGCATCAAAACGAACATGACAGGCTCGGTCCTTAGGTTCGATTTTTTTTTTAGGCCGGTGGAAACCGCTTGCACTATAGGACCCTCGCCCGGGCCGCCCACCCCGGGATGTCGAAATACAGTGTGCAAAACGAGGGGCTTATAGCCGCACGTATGGTCTCCACTGACCCAGGATCTAGCATAGTTGCGAAAAACAAGAGCAATCTTTTCCAACCTACCTAGGATTCTGAGAAAACATGTTTTAAGTAAATTAAAACAACAAAAAAAAAAAAATCAAAAATAAAAGAAACGGAAACCGCATGCCACGTGAGCTTTCCCCTTCTATCCCGTTAGGCCATTCCCGTGTCTAAACTCTTGCCCGTCACCCTCCAAATAACCGAGAGTGGCCGAGAATACCCGGAAGCCGCCTTTTCGCATCGAGGTCACAGTGGTCCGATAGCCCTTCCAGCTTCAACGGCCCGCACCGCCCAATACTCCCCATGACGGATCAATGTAGATAATGCTGAGGGAAACGGAACCCCGCCACTAAGGAACCTCCGCAGACAATGGAGGAGGTGCCGCGAGCCTTCGAAACCATCAAGAAGCGCCAAGAGGAACAAAGAAGCTCGGATCGTAGACACCTCGCGTCTTCGAGGAATGCTTGCAGCTTCCCAACCCGACGGAACCTTTGTTCTCATAGAAGACGAAGATATACCTGGCTCCCAGGTTTCTCAAAGCTATCGGCAAGTCCCGCCTCCGCCAAGCTACGAGATCCCAAAGCAACGCAAAGCAGCCTCTCGCTCAAAGCTCCCCTTAGCGTCGGGCCAAGCAGCCCGACATGCCCGCCTCAAGACGGGCCGCTTCCTGGCCCGCACATCAAGCTCAGTACCAACAAGCACACATACGTGCTCGCTCCGCGTATCCCAATGCATCTCGGTATCCCCCAGGATTCAATCCTTTGCCTCTATACGAGCCTCGCAACCACAATCAAAAGTCCCCATTCTTACCAGGGACAGCATCCCGAGCGGATATCCCGACATCTCAAGTTTGCCACCTCGCTAGTCTCGCCAATTGGGGCTAATGAATCATTTCCCAGCTTCCCAAACACAACCCTAGCGGACCCGGCAATCACGCCCTCAACTTCAACACCCTGTGGTATGGGTTGGTATACACTCAACTACCTCCCCAAGACTCCCGAATGGCGATCCCATCGCCCAATCCACCCCCATCTTCGGTGTCCGTCCCCGAAAACGGTAACCCACCTCGCATACCGATCCCCACATGGCCCGGCCGATTGAACAAATGAAAGACATGCAAGGCAAGCTAGCTAGTTCTCGGAAGGACTCCCTCCGCCTACCGATCCGAACAAAGTAGTCCCTCTCCCTCCAAAGTTCGGGATGCCGGAAATGGAAAAGTTTGACGGAACGAGGAATGCCCAAAACCCACATCGACACCTACGCCCCGGGTATGAGAGCCAAAGGGGCAACCCTCAACAGATGGCGCATCATTTTCAAGATTCCTCAAATCCACAAAGACTAAGGTGGTTCCTCAATGTGAAGGCGTAAAACCGCTCCACGTGGGATCGATCAGCTGAAATCTTCCCGGAGAAGTACCGCGCCAATCTTGAATGGGAAACAAACCGTCATGACCCGCAAGCTACCGAACAAAAGGATGATGAACCGGTGGCGAATTCTACAAAAGATGGAACTGGAAGCTAAGCGAGATAATGGATCCACTTTCCAAAGAAGAGCGTATGGACATCTTCCATTCCCCGCCTCAAGCCATCTTTGAGAACCTTGATCGCCCACCATTTTTATCCCGATCTCCGTGCCATGGTCAACGCCGGACAAAGTTTGAAAAGACTCGAGTCTTCAAAAGGCAACAAAGAACCCCGCCTCATCTTACCGCTATCGAACAAACTCGGCAACTTCAACTCCCGCCCGACCAAAGGAAAGGAAGCAAATGAATAAAGGCACTACATTCGTAACGGAGCTCAAGTAAACCGCGATCAAGCGGCCCCAAAGAATAGCAACCCCCTCGCTTCCCACGGTTCCAAAGATTTAGATAACCCGGAAATGCCCTTGGGTCAAGTATTTGAAGCTTTGGTGAAGCGAAATCTTCTCAAACCACTCGAGAATTTCCAACCGAAGACCCTCAAACCCAACATGGATATGAGCAAACACCGCGCCTTCCACAACTATCCCGCCACACCACCGACAATTGCTTCGTGCTCAAGCAGTGGTCCAGGGGCTCATTGAGGAGGGAAAATTGGAACGCCCCGCGGTCCCAATACCATCGGAAATCCATTCCCACCTTAACGACAGTGGTAAACTCAATAGCCTTTGATGAAACTCCAAGCGAGAATGCACTCCCGCAATTTCCGAAACCGTCGCATGCCGTCCCGCTATGACCGGGAGCGTGAAACAAGAGTCAAAAGGTCTCGTGACCGGGAATTCCGACAAGAACGCCCAAGGGCCACTGTCTCCCTACGATCTTTGCCCCAGCCAAGGCATACAAATGGATGGATCGAACGTTCCTCGCACGAGACCGAGTCCAACGGTAGCACGGGAAGCGGTTTAGCCTTCATGCACGATGACTTGCCAATATGTGAGAATCGGCACAACGAAGCCCTCCTCATCCTCATAAAGATAGAGATGTTCTTCCTCCCGAACGTCTTGATTGATAACGGCTCCGCAGCCAACATCATCGCTTTGAGCACATTGAAACGACTCCGCATCGACCGTTCTCTCGATAAAGCCTTCACCTCGGGTAATCCGAGCCTACGACTCCACCGCACGACCAATCGTAGGAGTCATCAATTTGAGGATCCAATTCGACGCATAACCGGAGCCTGCAGAGTTCCAAGTCGTGGAAATCAAACCCACCTTCTCTCGCTTTGTTGGGACGGCCTTGATACATCGATGAAAGCAAGATCATCTACTCTTCACCAATGCGTGAAATTCATCAATGCCAACTGAGCGATCGAAGTGATCCGCGGGAAGCAAGGTAATGGCAAGTGCTTGGCCAAAGAAGCTATGACCCAAGAAGGTCCCGACATGACCGAATACTCTTCTCCGTATGATTCTCCTACCCCGTCCCGCTACGAAGTAGATCCTTACATCCACGCTCTAAGCCGCGACGAGCCGGAAATTGAAGAACTCATGGGTCAGGGATGACAACTCGATATATGCGATCGTGAAGAATGCTTGAGAGAGGATCAAGAGATGGATGCCCTAATGGAGATTGATCTAGGAGTAGACCCTTACTTCGCCGAAAACCCTCTTGCAAACCGGCTCATCACCGATCCCCCACATAAGATAACCCTCTAGCCGACACTCTGGATCTTACGGGACAGCCATCACGCTTAGTTCAATTCAACATTCCGGTGTCCGACCCGGATGAACAAAGGGCGCAACCTCCTCCAAGGCTTAATCGGGGAAGGAGATATAGCATGCCCGCTCGAATCGTACATTGTAAACGTCGTCCAAGCAAAATCCCGGATAAAGAAGCAGATTCTATGAAAGTGATCAACATCAAAGAAGAATCCACTCCGAATCCGCCGAATGCTTCGCCTCCTAGAAGTGGCCCTCGCCGACTTCTATCATCAAAACCCCCAAGGACTCAAAGGTGGCAACACTAATGGAGGGACATCATCGGGGAGCGCAAAAACCTCCGCGATCCGGTTTGAAATCGAACCGCATGCAAGCTACTTTCCGGACTCATGCCAAGGGAAGATTGGCCACCCGAACCAAAGACTACTCCCTCTAGAGCTACGGCCCATCCAAGAGTAATGAAGCTCGGTCCAATCCCTCGTCGCCTATAGTCTAGCTTCGAGTCTTGTTGTCTGTCTATTCACATCTTTTGAGTCTTTTGACGGCTTTACGCCCGACGATTGTGAATCTTTGGTCAACAATGTACAGTCTTCACGCTTTCAATAAAAGGTCCGACCTTCCTAAAAAAATCATTTCATTGCATCTTTAACAAATGATGACATTAACTAATCAAAACAGTTAAATTCATCTATACAAAAGGCAAACACATTAATTAAATAAATGCATCAAGCAAACATTTAAGCATGTTGTCAAACGAGAGAAAAATCGGGCCCAAGCTGCCGAGAAGGTTTTAATCACAACGATTTGCAAGATTGCTGAAGAGCCAAAGAGACGCAAGTTCGACGCCATTTCCAGCATAAACCCAGATTTTCCAAGAGCGGGGAAACCACCTTCATGAACAAGGAAGACCCACACACAGGAGGGGTCAAAACCAAGAGCATCATGGCCCTAAAACGCCTTGCCTCTCACTTCGTCATCCTCGGGGACATGCTATACAAGAAACGCTACCATGGGCCACTCCTACGCTGCATCAGCCAAGAAGAAGCAAGCCAGTTCATGAACGAAGTCCACAATGGGGCTTGCGGTCCCCACATGAACGCCAGAGCCCTGATGCAAATCATTCTCAGGATGGGCTACTACTGGATCTCCATGGAGGCAGATTGCATCCACTTTGTCCGAAGCTGCGACAAGTGCCAACGGTTCTCCAACCTCAATCATCTACCACCTCACGATCTCTACTGCATGACTACACTCGCCCTTTGCCACTGGGGGAATTGACGTCATCGGGAAAATCGCTCCGCTGTGCAAAGAATCTGGCCACGAGTTCATCTTAGTAGCCATCGACTACTTCACCAAACGGGTCGGCCAAGTCCTACAAGGTACTCACCTCCAAGAAGGTCGCACATTTCCTCAAAGAAAACATCATACGCCGATACGGTATCCCAAATGAGGTCATATCGCATAACGCCTAGCCACACTTCGAAGGGGGAATTCGGCTGCATCCGCCGGGCCGAATTCAAGATCACACGCCACAAATCTTCTCCCTACCGGCCACAAACAAAGCGGCGCCGTGGAAGCAAAGAAACAAAACCCTCGAACGGATCATCCGAAAAATGACCACCCGAGGACGAGATTGGCCCGAGAAGCCGCACCTTGCACTTTGGGGCTACCGCACATCGCCGTAATGCCCACGGGAGAAACCCCATTTGCCCCGACGTATGGGATGGAAGCAGTCCTTCCCATCGAGCTAGAAGTTCCCTCACTCCGAGCGCCGCTGAAAATGACATCAACGAAGCCGAATGGCTCAAGCCGACATGACGAATTGGCTCGCTAGACGAGCGACGACTAAAGGCCATGGAACACATCCGAGCCTATCAAAGCAGGATGGCTAGAGCTTTCGACAAGAAAGTCAAATCCCGAGACATCGTGGAAGGTGACCTTGTACTCAAAGAAAAGCCTCCCACTCGAACCAACCCACCGGGAAAATGGGAACCCACATGGATCGGCCCTTTCGTGGTTCAAAAGATCTTCTCCTGAGGCGCCATGGCCGACTGACCTAGACGGCAATCCCTTCATGAATCCAAATAACGGAAGCAAACTTCGCAGATACTTCGCCTAAAGAAGAACAATCGCGCATCTCTTGGCACTCCATGTAGTGTCGAACTACGCACTGAGCCCTCTAGTCCGGGGAACGTAGGCAACCTTAATTGGTCCTGGCCTAAAAACACACAAAAAGTCAAAAGTTTGAATGTCAATCAAGACCTCCATCAAGCTCCGCACTTTTCAAGAACACGCCCCAAGCCATCACCTTGACCAAGTCAAACGACGGCGGCAACATCAAAGGACATCCGAGGGTCACTCAAAGATCAAACGACCGCTCACGTCGCTTCCAAGCCGGGGCTTGTCTTTGCGCTTCACGCGCTTCAAAAAAAAAAAGAGCTCGAGCAAGGGCTCACAAAAAAAAATAATAAAAAAAAGAGAGCTTGAGCAAGGACTCACAAAAAAAAAACAACAAAAGAAGCTCAAGCAGAAGCTGCAAAAAAAAAAAGGAGGTCAAGAGCCCGACGCCAACAAGCGGCAAGGAAGCTACGAAAAAGACCGTCAGAACGACTTGTCAAGGGAGCATTCAACCTCTCAGCCAAGCACGAAGCCTCAAAGAAAGTGGGATTGCCGTCAGTGGCCTGCATCGCCGGGCCCGCGAATGCAATGTAAAAGTCCAAAGATGGACGCCGACAAAGTGCACAACAGAAGCAAAGGCAAACAAAGGATCTTGCGTCTCGACAAAGCTTTAAAAGTAAATCACAAATCACTAACGGTTACAACATTTCTTGATGAGTTCAAGCACGGTCTACTCTCAAGTTCACAACATGCTAAAAGACAACTTAATACATTTAACAAATAATGTGTTTGCAATGCAATGAATGGATACTTAGGAGGTCATTCCGCGCCATCTGCGCTTGTCCCCTCGCCATTCTTTCCTTTCTTCCCTCGTCCCCGGCGAGTCTTCTTTCGCTCCACGTGAACCAACTCTGCGTCTCTCAGTCCGAGATCTGGGGTCCTCCCCGTAGAGTCAAATAATCCAAGAGCTCTCGTGGCTTCATTCGCCCGTGCTTCGGCTCGGATCTCCTCCCCGCGAGTCCGTAAAGAGAACCTCTCCCCGTCGCCGGTCAACTCTAGTCTCGTAGTCAAACAAAGCGTCTCCCGTCACATCCAAAGGGTCGACTGTGCTTCGGCACTCCTAAGGCAATAGCTACGGCAACCGGGTCCTGCACCGCCGCACGCACGCTCTCCAAGACCACTTGGGACTGCCCCAACACGCCGCTCATGCAAAGCCGGATACCGAGTCGTCCAATACAACGCTCCCCGACGTCTAAGGAGTACCACAGAGGGAAAGCGGAATACTTCCATACCCTCGTAAAATACAAGAAGGCACTGAGCCGCCATACAAAGAGGAGCTATCTCCGCAAAGCAGCAAGGTCATCCCAAATTTCAACAAAGGCTCCCGCTTCATCCCAAACTCGCCGGGAAACGAGCGACGGAATATAGAAGGAGGACCAAGACAAACCCGGAACTCGACAACGTAGGACCCCTCCCCGCAAGATCCTCCCGGGTCTCAATCCTCCGCTGCGGAACCCACCACGGATCTCGATGCGTACCAAGTCGTGCCATCCATCTCTCCCAGCGGATCGATCCATATCCAACACAAGAGGTCGCTGAGCAAATGACCACGGGCTAAACGACGTCTGAGCCTCGGACATGGCCTCGAAGTCTCTCTCGCAGCCCACAAGGTGAGCAAAGCGGGCTTCCCCCTCTTATAAAACGATCCCCGGTCGCGATCTGGCCGATACCATGAAGAGTCTCCCCAAAGACCAACGGACAATATCCTCTCCAGCTTCGCAGCGTGCCCTACAACATCTAGCAAAGCGCCATCGTAAATGCCAAGTGGAGCCGACCAGAAAAGCGTCGCCATCACGCACAAGGCAAATACATCCCAAGAGACGCCACTTCATCATCAACCATGAACCGCTCCTAACAGCCGTAAATGTCGATATGACTCCGAATCAAGGATCATGCCCCGCACTTCTTCCAACGAAGTACGAAGAAAGCCTGCAAGTTTCACGCTCACAGCAGGACCACCAATCAAAGGAAGCGAGATGGCCTCCACCTCCGGTCCTCCAATCAAAGCCCGAAAATCCTCAAAAGTGGGCACCATTTCCCCAGCAAACAAGCATAACACCACCGTCCTCAAGAAAACCTTGCTCCAAACCGCCCAAACACTGCCAAAGCCATTCCCGCAAACAAACACTACCCACAAACACACTCTCGGCTCACGTGGCATGCACAAAATAAAAATAATAATAGCAACCATTTCTAGGACAAATCCAGGAATCACAAAAAATGACATTACATCTTAAAATAAAATACCGTTTGCCGTGCAAATACGAGTGTTTTATTACAGAATATCAAATGTACGTTTGCTAAACAAAAAAAGAGGGATATGAAAAGAGGGAAAGCAAATGAATACTAATCGGACTCCTCGGCATCATCATCCTCGCCAAGGTCCTCAGAGAGAGAAGTCGGGCATCCCGGCGAACTCGCCCGTCACATCCTCGTCGTCGGAATACCGAGCACCCGCCGAGGCTCCCACGAAAAGTACTCGGAAGGATCAAATCCGGCGAAAGGATCAAAGAAAGAAGGCTCGAGGAACCCTCACCCCTGTGCGCCGTGCGGAGGCATGAGCCGATAAAAGGGCTGCTCCTCGAAGGCCCCGCAGCCTCCCGAAGATGTCCGGCATCCATGCTATGCCGCCCCTCAAAGGCCCCTCCGCTGCGGCTCCGGCTCGGCTCTAGGCGGAGGAACGTCCACGTAATGCCTCGAAGGCATAGGCTCGCACTGGCCGGCACACGACGCGAAGACCGGCGGGGACATCTTCGACGCCATCTTCTTAGCGAAGGAACGCATCGCCACGTAACGGCGAGTCGGCATATCATAGGCTCTCCCGGGACTCCGCACCAACAAGCGCCTAAGGAAACGCTCATCAAATGCGGTTATACTCAACAACAAAGAGAGAAAATGCGAGAAAAGATGCCAAGATGGAAAAGAGTCGGCACACTCACCGATCCGTCGGGATCCACTCGGTATGCGGCGGGAGCTGCTCCGGAACGGGTACGAGACACCCTCCTCCTCGACCCGTCCCCGCGGACGTACGTGAAATCCGGTCCGGCATCGGAACCTCAGGGGAGCCTGCGGGCCGGCCTCTCTCTCCGCGCCGGTACTGCGGCGTCCTCGGCTTCCTCCTCACGAAGGCCCCGTACTCCTCTCCGTATAAAATGAACTCCTCGCACCGACACCGCCAAGGTACCTCTCGAAGTCAAGCACATCCATATCCCGGGAGTCAAGCATCCCAAAGGGAGGGTCCCTCTGAGCCACGGGAAGCACAGGGGCCATCGCTGGAAGACCCGCTCCCCAAGTACATGACATCACAAGTCAAGCCCCGGCATCTTCCGCCGCGGCGTCACCTCGGGAGCCCCCTCAAACTCATCTCCCTCATACCGAGTCCACGGGAACAAGACAAACCCCTCACGGATATCTCTCTCCCGGACGCTCCCGCACATCCCCGTAGGCGATGGTGAGCTTCCCTCTGGTCCTCCTCTTCCTCGCCGTACGAGCCCATCCCAAAGATAGCAGGTACGCAAAGAATGTACCCGGGATCCCTATCCCACGGGAAGCACTTTGGAAAACCTCATAAAACCACACCTGTGACAAAAACGAGAGAAGGCTCGGTGCAAAAGACAATGGAGAAATGACAGCTTGCTAAATCAAGAAAAACGGCAATAAACGCATACCTCGAGCAAAGTCAAAGCAGGCGACGAGGCGCACCCCAGCTAAACCGGTCCAAGGAGAAGTAGAGCTCGGCCTCCGCCTCGCCCCAAGCAATGTCGCAGACCCTATCCAGTCAATCAAGCTCTCCAATAGAGCAAAGGGAGGCTGCGGTCGCGTGGTTCGAGAACGAGAGTCTCGGACGGTGCATACCACAAGAAGGAGCGCGCCAACCGCTGCTCCGTCGTCTGGCCGGTACCCGGATGTAGGCCCCAATGCGGCCGTGATCCTCATCTCCACGTCGCTATCAAAGATCCCCCGAGGCCCTGCGAGGACGAGGCTCAAAGCCCAGTAGCTCGGTCAACACATCATCAGCTATCATATCCCTCCACCGCACCGGCCCTCCTTTGAAGGAAAGCCCGGTGATCGCAGCAAAGTCGGTAGGCGTCACTGTCACCTCGCCCCAGCTCAGGTGGAAGGTGTGGGTGGTATCCCACCAATACTCAGATAAACCCAGGAAGACACTCTTGTTCTTCCTCGT
Source organism: Adenophora triphylla var. japonica (assembly GCA_022495995.1). Lineage (NCBI taxonomy): Eukaryota > Viridiplantae > Streptophyta > Magnoliopsida > Asterales > Campanulaceae > Adenophora > Adenophora triphylla. The sequence goes on along the minus strand of JAFEMH010005818.1, from coordinate 44,304 downwards.
GTCAGACACTCCAACGGCAATTCAATCCCCGGCCGTCAGCGTAAGACCGGACCTCGCCCACTTCAACGGCAATTCAACCACCGGCCGTCAGCGTAAGACCGGTCCTCGCCAGCTCCAACGGTTCACCCGGCCGTCAGCGTAAGACCGGACCTCGCCCACTTCAACGGCAATTCAACCACCGGCCGTCAAGCGTAAGACCGGTCCTCGCCCACTCCAACGGCAATTCAACCCCCGGCCGTCAGCGTAAGACCGGACCTCGCCCACTTCAACGGCAATTCAACCACCGGCCGTCAGCCGGTCTCGCCACTCAACGGCAGGCCGTCGGCGTAAGACCGGTCCTCGCCCACTCCAACGGCAATTCAATCCCCGGCCGTCAGCGTAAGACCGGTCCTCGCCCACTTCAACGGCAATTCAACCACCGGCCGTCAAGCGTAAGACCGGTCCTCGCCCACTCCAACGGCAGTTCAACCCCCGGCCGTCAGCGTAAGACCGGACCTCGCCCACTTCAACGGCAATTCAACCACCGGCCGTCAAGCGTAAGACCGGTCCTCGCCCACTCCAACGGCAATTCAATCCCCGGCCGTGGCGTAAGCGTAAGACCCGGTCCTCGCCCCGGCTCCAAACGGTCCTGACCAATCCACCCGGCCGTCAAGCGTAAGACCGGTCCTCGCCCACTCCAACGGCAATTCAATCCTCGGCCGTCAGCGTAAGACCGGTCCTCGCCCACTCCAACGGCAATCCAACCACCGCCCGCTCAACGGCAATTCAAGAAGGAGCCAACACCTCCCAGCACGAATATCAAGGCACGAGACGTCTCCAAACGCTCAACGACAACTCAACCACTGGCCCTCAAAAGAGGTCCGAAGTCATCTTCCCAACAGAAAAGGGCCCCTACAGGGTCATGCATCCCCAGCAATTCAAGCACCGGCAGTCAGATGTAAGCCCGAACTTCGCCCACTTCAACGGCAGCGCAAGTACCGGCCATCAAAGTAAGCCCGAGCTCCTCCCCCAACAAGTCAAAGGGAAGTCATACAAGACTGCATATCCCCAGCACCGACCATCATCCTTGCCCACTCAACGGCAAAACAAGCACAAGAAGGAGCCAACACCTCCGAGTACAAGTCCCAAGGCACGAAGCGCCTCCCAAAATGCCAAATGGGGAAGCCATCACCGGCCGTCATCCTCGCCCACTTCAACGGCAACGCAAGCACCGGCAGTCATCGTAAGTCCAATCTTCTACTCAACATGCAAAAACACAAAGGCATCTACGCCTCTCGAAGCACAAGGCAGCCACGCCTCCACAACTGCGGCTAGAAGACGATTCAAAGTCCTCGCGCATTACATCAACTGCGGCTAGAAGACGATTCAAAGTCCTCGCGCATTACATCAAACCGCCGCCAGAAGACGATTCAAAGTCCTCCAGCGTGGCACCAACCGCCGCCAGATGACGATTCAAAGTCCTCCAGCGTGGCACCAACCGCCGCCAGATGACGATTCAAAGTCCTCCGTGGCACCAACCGCCGCCAGATGACGATTCAAAGTCCTCCAGCGTGGCACCAACCGCCGCCAGATGACGATTCAAAGTCCTCCAGCGTGGCACCAACCGCCGCCAGATGACGATTCAAAGTCCTCCAGCGTGGCACCAACCGCAATCAGAAGACGATTCAGGTCCTCACTCTATCTCCGGCCCGGAAGGCCTTAAACCACCCGATTCGGAAAATCGTAAAATTTCCATCCCAGGACACCACCACATCCTCACAATTGACCTTGGCGGTCACCACATCCCAGGACACCACCACGTCCTCACCACTGACCTCGGCGGTCACACGACACTTCAGGGCACCACCACGCCCGCATTCACAAAACACTCACCCAGGACACCACCACGTCCTCATCATCGACCTATGCGGTCACCCAGGACACCACCACGTCCTCATCATCGACCTATGCGGTCACCCAGGACACTACCCCCGTCCACACACACAGTTTCAGTCAGAGGACTCCTTCCGCCCTCGTGCACTACAAACACACCCGAACTACGATCAGGCTTGATTCCCGCCAGGGATACGTAGGAATCCTATCACAGGGTCCAGCCAACTGACCTAAACGGTCACACAATAGGACACCACCACGTCCTCACATTGACCCTCACGGTCACTTCCTCTCCCAGCACGCGATCCAGATTAGGACCCTTATCTTATCGGCGACCCCACTTCTTTCATAAGTGACGTCGTCGAGGGCTTCGTAAGTACCCCAATCTGGATCACCCTTTCAAACACACGGAAACACCGCGAGACTCATCAACGCAGCCTCGGAGACCTCTGGCACTCAAAACCCTCTCAAAACCCTCTCAAACCCCCAACCAAACCAGGGGAGGAGCCCTTCTGGGATAAAAAGGGACAAAAGGACCTTTTGGGAATTTTCAGAAATCAGAAAAGCAATTAAGGTCCGTACGGACCTCTTTGTTCCAATGATTACTAAATCCCTTAAAGTCCACAATATTCCCTCAAATCCTGGGAAAATGATTACTTCCTGCAGAGTTGGTCCGTATGACCTCTTTGCATGCAAGATGGTCCGTACGGACCTTATTGCTCGAGGAACACCATCATTCCGGAATATTCTCCATCATTGCGCATTCCCTCAAATCGAGGAAATCCAAAATTACGGATAACCAAGAAGGTCCGTACGGACCTCTTTGCTCCAAAATTTTTACTATAAATAGAGGGCTTCCCCTCCTCATTTTGACACCTCCCTCTTCTCTCTTCCTCCCTTAGCCTTCGGCTCCCCTCTAAGTCCTCTCGAGGCACTCCCGCCCCTTTCGGATCCTTCCGAGGCCTTCCGAGCTCCCTTGTGGTGCTCCGCAGCCTCCCCGCGCGCTCCCGCGCCGCTCCCGCGCTGCCCGAGGCACTCTCGAGGTACTACGAGGCCCCTCGTGGTACTCCGAGGCCTTGCACGGTCTTTCCACGGTGTCCGGCTCTTTCCGAGTCAAACCGACGATCCCAAACCACGCCGAAACTCTGCCCGAGTGACTCCTGCCACCACAACGCACGCCGAAACTCCGCCCGAGTGATCCCGACGATCCCCACGCACGCCGAACCTCTGCCCGAACGCAGCCTACAACCTCAACTCACGCCGAAACTCTGTCCGCAGACAACCGGTCCCTCCCGAAGCAATCCCGATCCGTACCGGAACGCTACTCCGACCTCAAACACTATTCCCCAGCGGAAGACAGACACAAACCAACATTGGTAAGGCTTCCTTCCTATACTATTTCAATACATTTCCATACATAGCATACAATGTAGACATCCGATACAGCATGCATTTTTAAAAGCACACACACACACAACATTTAAAGGATATTAGGGGTATCCGAAAGACTCGTTTTACGAGGCTACTCGGGTGAGCTCTAATATTCTAATATTCTCTTCCCGGGGAGTCATCTGACCTCCGAACTCAAAATCTCATCACACAAAAACGGTTTAAAATTATCTTTAAACTGATGCCCTTTTTCAATGTTTTGGGCTTAATAAAAACGGCGTGGCGACTCTACAAATGCGAAAACAAACGGCGAGACACCTTCCAACGCGAAAGATGCCAGATGCCGGGGCCGCGAGGCCTGCTCGGATCCGGGCTATTTCACTTAGCCCCTTTTGTGACTTCCCAAGACCCACCAATGAAAGACACACCATACTCTTCACTGTCAAGTTGTCCCATAGAAATCACTCTTCTCCTCAAATTCGGAACATGCAACACATCGTGTAGTTGTAAAACAGCCCCGTTAGGTGTCTTCATCATCACATCCCCCTTACCTTTGACCTTCAATGGCTGACCGTCACCAAGATAGACAACCCCAAAGTCTCCAGTTTTGTACCGCTTCATTGATTCTGCATCCCCACTAGCATGACAAGAAGCTCCAGAATCCAACACCCAATCTTCTCCCGACTGCTCCTCTCCTAGGATTAATACATCTCCACCATCATCCACCACGTGTGCACCACTATCTTTACCCGGACAGTCATAACTGATATGACCCAATTCGCCACAATTGTAGCACTTGACCTTTTTCCCCTTTTTCGGTCCTCCCCTTTTTCTCTCCACCCTAAGTGCAGCCCCATCTACGGAAGATTCTCCCCTTTTCTCTTTCCTTCGCAACTCCTCTTGAAGGATGAGATCTCTAACCTCCGTATACACCAATCTTTTTCGACGTACTAATCGTTGTGACAAGTAACCTCCCAACTATCGAGCAATGATTTTAGTAGAAAACACGCTAGCACTTCATCGGAGAAAGTAATATCAACACTTTTCAATTGGTCCACCATACCTTTGAAATTGTCGATATGACTTGCCATTGTCGCCCCTTCCGACATCTTCGCATTCGCAAACCTCTTTATCAAATGCACCTTATTGATATTCGACGGCTTCTCATACATGTCTGACAGCGTTTGTAGCAACTCCACCGTTGTCTTGGCCTCCATAGCGTTCCGTGCAACGTCGTCGGTTAGGGCACTCCTTACCGCTCCTAACGCCTTCCGATCCAACGTCTCCCAATCCCCTTGTGACATGTCTTCGGGCTTCTCCTTCAAGGGTCCATGAAGATCCTTACAATAAAGGTAATCTTCAATCCTTGTCCTCCAGAACGTGAAATTCACACCGTTGAATTTCTCGATTGAGTTCTTCATCTGACTGCTTCACCAAAATTCCCAAGAACGCGATTCAAAAAATCAACTAATGAAACTTTGAATCCTCCTAACCAATGCTCTGATACCAGTTGTTGTGAATTTGGTGGTACCCCGTTGCAATCTAGACAAGAAATCAACACACCCACAAGCACAAGAAAGAAAGAATCACACACACAAGAACACAAGAGTTGTTTACCCGGTTCATTCAACACATGAACTACGTCCGGGGGCAATTGCCAAGCCAATATGTTATTAGACTCCTTCTAATATGTTGCTACACAACTACCAATCTGTTCTAGGTCCTATCTATGTTTATATAGTTGATACAAGGAAGCCCTAACTCAGTTTAAGAAGAGATCCTATAAAACTAGGAAACAAAATCAGTCCAGGATTTCTTCTCCCCGACGCCAGCGCGGTCGCGCACCCTAGCAGCGCGGCCGCCCTCATTGGCCGAAGATCCAACCCCCAATTTCGTTCATCAGCGCGGTCGCTCTCCACCACAAGCGCGGCCGCTCTCCTTGACAGAAGCTCCTCCGACGTTTTCTTCCTTGCAGTTTAGGATCCAATCCCAACAAAAATTGTATAAAACACTGTTGATATTTTGTCATTTATTTACAGAAGAAACTAGAGCCGTCAATTTGGGATCGTCACATCGGGACGTCCCGTTCCGTCATATAAATGGAAAGGGATGGGATAGTATATTTTAATCCCGTATGAAAGCGGGCCTATTTGAACCCGTTTAATACGCGTGATAAAGCGGGACAGGACGTCCCACATTTTTTTAATTTTAATATTTATTTTATTTTAACCTCAAAGGTATTTTAGCAATTAATCTTTATGTTTTCCAACTATACATTCTGATCCTATAATGTATTGGTCTTATAATGTCCTAAATTTATGGAATATTTTCATGAGTTCCCCAGATATTTTTCTCCGCTTAAGCAAAAAAATGGCGTTTGTGGGTGGGTTTTTCAGTCGAGTCTTGGGCTCTGAATAATTTCATATTAACTCAATACTTAATCTTGTACTATTATCTTCAATTAAAGTTTATTAAGTTTTAAGTGAATTATAAAGTTTTATAAATTATAATTAAGTTAAGAGAATTGCAGCAACATTGTAATAACAACTATAATAGCCGATTCACATTTGACTCAATGTGATAGGTCCTTGCCTTCTCTCGTGAAGATCACGAGTTTGTACGCATCACCTATGTTATATTTGAAACATTTTAATTTGGCAACATAAAAATGTCCTTGATGTTATTTTTTGTGATGCATCAATAACAATATTATTATAACACAAAAGAAATGAACCCATAATATCAGGTAGATCTATAGTGAATGGATATTATAGCACTCATTTTATTTATTTGTTAACACGTACTAGGCCAATACTAACGGCCATTATGAGCAACAAAGGAGTATAATTGCCACATTTTCTTTATGATTGGCAAATATAAATACCATGCACATTTACGTGTTGGAGAGCTAATCAAAAAGTAAGAAAGTTGTGACATCTGGTGTTTGACGCTACAACCACGAATTAAAGCTACAAAAAAGATAGAAACTTATGGAACTCGTCGATATGCTGCTGAGGTGACAAGTTGATATGATGTTGGGTTAAAGCACAAAGAACTAGTACCAGGATGATTATCATCAGGTGATTATGGGCGACGACGTGGAGGCGGTGGTGGTGGTGACTTAATTGGTGGGGGTGGGGGTGGGGGCGGTCGTTTTATTGGTGGAGGTGGTGACTTAATTTGTGGGGGTGGGGGTGGTTGTTTTATTGGTGGTGAGGGGGATGGTGGAGGTGGAGATGGAGGTGGTGGAGATGGAGATGGTGGAGGTGGTGATGGAGGTGGGGTGGGGGTGATCGTTTTATTGGTGGAGGTGGTGGTGAGGGGGATGGTGGAGGTGGAGATGGAGGTGGTGGTGGTGGTGGAGATGGTGGTGGTGGTGATGGAGGTGGGGGTGGGGGTGGTCGTTTTATTGGTGGAGGTGGTGACTTAATTTGTGGGGATGGGGGTGGGGGTGGTTTTATTGGTGGAGGTGGTGGTGAGGGGGATGGTGGAGGTGGAGATGGAGGTGGTGGTGGTGGTGATGGAGGTGGGGGTGGTCGTTTTATTGGTGGAGGTGGTGGTGAGGGGGATGGTGGAGGTGGAGATGGAGGTGGTGGTGGTGGTGGAGATGGTGGTGGTGGTGATGGAGGTGGGGGTGGTCGTTTTATTGGTGGAGGTGGTGGTGAGGGGGATGGTGGAGGTGGAGATGGAGGTGGTGGTGGTGGAGATGGTGGTGGTGGTGATGGAGGTGGGGGTGGGGGTGGTCGTTTTATTGGTGGAGGTGGTGACTTAACTTTGTAGGGGTGGGGGTGGTTTTTATTGGTGGAGGTGGTGGTAAGGGGGATGGTGGAGGTGGAGATGGAGGTGGTGGTGGTGACTTAATTGGTGGGGGTGGGGCGGTCGTATTATTGGTGTAGGTGGTGACTTAATTTGTGGGGGTGGGGGTGGGGGTGGTTGTTTTATTGGTGGAGGTGGTGGTGAGGGGGATGGTGGAGGTGGAGATGGAGGTGGTGGAGATGGAGATGGTGGTGGTGGTGATGGAGGTGGGGGTGGGGGTGGTCGTTTTATTGGTGGAGGTGGTGGTGAGGGGATGGTGGAGGTGGAGATGGAGGTGGTGGTGGTGGTGGTGGTGGTGATGGAGGTGGGGGTGGTGGTGAGGGGATGGTGGAGGTGGAGATGGAGGTGGTGGTGGTGGAGATGGTGGTGGTGGTGATGGAGGTGGGGGTGGGGGTGGTCGTTTTATTGGTGGAGGTGGTGGTGAGGGGATGGTGGAGGTGGAGATGGAGGTGGTGGTGGTGACTTAATTGGTGGGGGTGGGGGCGGTCGTTTTATTGGTGGAGGTGGTGACTTAATTTGTGGGGGTGGGGGTGGGGGTGGTTGTTTTATTGGTGGAGGTGGTGGTGAGGGGGATGGTGGAGGTGGTGGAGATGGAGATGGTGGTGGTGATGGATGATGGAGGTAGGGGTGGGGGTGGTCGTTTTATTGGTGGAGGTGGTGGTGAGGGGATGGTGGAGGTGGAGATGGAGGTGGTGGTGGTGACTTAATTGGTGGGGGGTGGGGGCGGTCGTTTTATTGGTGGAGGTGGTGACTTAATTTGTGGGGGTGGGGGTGGGGGTGGTTGTTTTATTGGTGGAGGTGGTGGTGAGGGGATGGTGGAGGTGGTGGAGATGGAGATGGTGGTGGTGGTGATGGAGGTAGGGGTGGGGGTGGTCGTTTTATTGGTGGAGGTGGTGGTGAGGGGATGGTGGAGGTGGAGATGGAGGTGGTGGTGGTGACTTAATAGGTGGGGGTGGGGGCGGTCGTTTTATTGGTGGAGGTGGTGACTTAATTTGGGGGTGGGGGTGGTTGTTTTATTGGTGGAGGTGGTGGTGAGGGGATGGTGGAGGTGGTGGAGATGGAGATGGTGGTGGTGGTGATGGAGGTAGGGGTGAGGGTGGTCGTTTTATTGGTGGAGGTGGTGGTGAGGGGGATGGTGGAGGTGGAGATGGAGGTGGTGGTGGTGACTTAATTGGTGGGGGTGGGGGCGGTCGTTTTATTGGTGGAGGTGGTGACTTAATTTGTGGGGGTGGGGTGGGGGTGGTTGTTTTATTGGTGGAGGTGGTGGTGAGGGGGATGGTGGAGGTGGAGATGGAGGTGGTGGTGGTGGTGGAGGTGGTGGTGGTGGTGATGGAGGTAGGGGTGGGGGTGGTCGTTTTATTGGTGGAGGTGGTGGTGAGGGGGATGGTGGAGGTGGAGATGGAGGTGGTGGTGGTGACTTAATTGGTGGGGGTGGGGGCGGTCGTTTTATTGGTGGAGGTGGTGACTTAATTTGTGGGGGTGGGGGTGGTTGTTTTATTGGTGGAGGTGGTGGTGAGGGGGATGGTGGAGGTGGAGATGGAGGTGGTGGTGGTGGTGGAGATGGTGGTGATGGAGGTAGGGGTGGGGGTGGTCGTTTTATTGGTGGAGGTGGTGGTGAGGGGGATGGTGGAGGTGGAGATGGAGGTGGTGGTGGTGACTTAATTGGTGGGGGTGGGGGCGGTCGTTTTATTGGTGGAGGTGGTGACTTAATTTGTGGGGGTGGGGGTGGGGGTGGAAGTTTTATTGGTGGAGGTGGTGGTGAGGGGGATGGTGGAGGTGGAGATGGAGGTGGTGGTGGAGATGGTGGTGGTGGTGATGGAGGTGGGGGTGGAGATAGTGGGGGACAAATGCGTGGGCGAGGGGTGAGATTGCAAATAGAGGGGGGAAGTTGTGGTAGGGGAGGAGGAGGGGGCAATGGCGTGCAAAGTAATGGAAAGAGATTGCAAATAACGGGTGGAAGCGTGATGGTGGCTTCGGTGATGAAAGCTGAAGAAACCAAAAGGGTAGTGAAAAAAACGAGGGTTGAGAAAGAAGAGCTGTGGAAGCTCCTCATTTTGCTCCTCATTTTACTTGGAAGACTACTAGTACACACAATTGCATGCACCGGTGTTGTTTGTGTTGCTGGGTTTGTTCAACCCAAATTTATAGGGTTTGGGTGAGGGCTTTTTGGTAATATTAATTATTGAGACTTTAAGGAGAGAAAAATGGTGTAATATTTTTGCAACTTGCTACAAAGGTAATGTAGTGAGACCTAAGATGGGGTAATTCGTTGAGCAATAGTATTTGTTTTGGCACAGTGCGTACGGATTCCTAGCATTGGGCTATTTCCACTAATAATAAGGTGACGAAAGTAAACGAGATTGTTAACACTTTAATATAAGAGTAGGTCTTTTTTCCATAAGTTACGGAGAAACGGGTTTCTGGATATTCAGAAGCTTTAGGATTGATATCCAGAAATTTTGGGACGGATATCCAGAAAAAAGATTTGAGACCAAATTCAAAGCCAAGACCAAATTTCTGATCTGGATATTACTTTCACAAGGTTCTGGATATCCAGAACATTGAATATGGATATCCAGAAACCTTAAAACTTATATCCAGAAGCCAATTTTAAATTTCTGGATATCACTTACATAAGATTCTGGATATCCTTTCAAAGAGTTCTGGATATCCAGAAGCTTTATAATTGATATCCAGAAACTTACAAAATGATATCCAGAAACATTTAATAAATTTCTGGATATCCTTTCAAAAGGTTCTGGATATCGTTTCAAAAGGTTCTGGATATCCAGAAAATAACAAACAAACGTTAAAACATGTGAGAGCATTTTATCAAACAACTTCTATGCATATCAAAACTGTCACCGAAATCACAATCCAACCCACACAAACACAATCTAACCCATAAAAACAATGACAATCAACTCAAGAACCATTATTACTACTACCAGATACGAAAAAAATTCAATCAGGCGGTTTTGGTTACCAGAGATGGAGGTTGAGAAAGACGATCTAGGGAGCTCTAATGGGCGATTCAGGCGGCTTTGGTCACCGAAGAGAGATCTGGAGGTGAGGACCGGTGATGGAGGTTGAGGAAGACGATCTATGGAGCTCAATTGGCCTTCTGCGTATAGAGAGAGAAAGGAGAGAGAGAGGGGCGTTTTCCGCTCTGCGTGTGTTGTGCGTGTGTTGTGAGAAAAAAAACCCGTTTCTCCGTAAATGATGGAGAAACGCGTTTCTCCCTAGATTTTGGTTTAATATAAATGTATACTCCCTCCTCCCACCAAGAGTGTCACCCTTTTAGGGGTGGCACACAAATTAAGGATAAAAGGGGGAAGAAAAAATGTTGTGAGTGTAAGTTGAAAATAGGAGAGAGAATTAGTGAAGGAAATAGTGAATTTAAAAAGTGTTGTGAGTGTAAAGGAGAGAGAATTAGTGGAGGGAATAGTGGATGGGATAATAGAATATTAATAAAACATTTCCTTTTTAGGAAAGATAACGCTTTAAACGGAACGCCATTTTGGGTAAAAAGTGACACTTGGAGTGGGACGGAGGGAGTATAGTTTTTTCTCTCAATATAAATGTTTATAGTTAACTAAGTGTGTAAGTGTTGTTTCAGTTTTAGATAGACGAATAGCCTTATAAGAATTTTAAAATATATTAAGAAATAATTTCTCGATTTCATAATTATATAATAACAGCAACAAAATTTTAATTTTAAAATATCTTTGCTCACAAAAATAATGTTAATTTTTTTTATTATCTAATACGAATTATCGTTAAGTAAATTTATTAATAAAATAAAGTGAAAAAATAAAGCCAAAATTTTATGAAAACGTGTTTTTTTGATTGATTAGGAAAATCGTATTTTTTAATTGGGCCTAAACAAGACTGAAAAGCGCAGTGCCATTTTTTATAAATAATCGAAACTTTTCAAACCTCCTAACACTTTTCAAAACTGCAACTAGCCTTCTGATGATGACACAGACTGGCACTGTGTAACACAGAGATTATAGACTGACGCTATTCAACACATGGAGTAGTGACACTCAAAATTAAAGGAATGATAACAACAAAGCAAATGCACTAACCATCTTAAACAATACAACTGATCATTTTAAACATCAAATAAACTCAATTACATATGAACTAGCATTCTAAAACATATTAACTGGAGTTCTTAAACACATGTACTGCAATATTAAAATGCATTGACGATATTTATCACTCAAACTTATTGTAATATATAGTGCAATTATTTTGTTGTGCCAGTTTATTTGTTTTTTATCTCCTGTGAGAGTGGTTGTTGGGGCTAGATTCAGGCTTGTTTTAAAAATACGTTTTTTTCTAATCACAAAAAAAAAAATCACAAAAGAAAAATGTATTTTTCTTAATACCAACTCAAAAATAATAAGAAAATAAAAACTATACTCGCTCCGTCTCAATCAAAAAATTAGTTTAACTTCGGATGTTTATTAAGAAATCAATTCAATATGATCAACAATAGCACTGAGTTGGGACATTATTGTCAAAAACACCATTCACAAAGAAAGTGGATAAAAAGTAGGTTAGATAAGTAACAATTTTTTTGTAATTATATAAATTTTATGAGGACAAAATTGTATAAAACACTGTTGATATTTTGTCATTTATTAAAAGAAGAAACTAGAGCCGTCAATTTGGGATCGTCACGTCGAGACGTCCCACCGCCTCTGCCTCGTCACCTCCACGGCCTCTCCTAGCAGAATCTCTAGATACCTGCCCCACGGGTAGAAGTCCACTCCGTCGTGCCCATCTCTGTTGATAACCGGCCTAACCATCTTGTAATCAAAGGTGATTCGGGTCTTTCCGGTGAACTTATCCCTCGCATCTCCCCTCCAGCGGATCATAGCGGGAAAGATGGTGACATCGCTCTGTTGGTTCCACGGAAAGAACCCGATCACCTCACAAAACCAGACCTGCATGTTCAAAACATCAAAAGGATCATTTTTCTTTCATAAAAGTCTCAAGACAGAAAGTAAAAGAGAAAGGAAAGCGAGACTACCTCAAGAGCAAAGGAGAAACAATTCATGGAGGCAGCCTTGTTACGGCTGTACAGATCCAGGGAGAAGTATAGCTCCGCCAATCCGGCCTCTCCCTACGAGACCGTCCCAATCCCATCAACATCCTCCAGAGAGTCGAGGAGGCAAGTCATAGCCAGAGTCCCAGAATTGGCAAAGATGGTGACTGACAGCATCAACCACACAAAGGCTCTAGCAAGTTGGGAGGCAGTCACCTCACTAGCAGCAAAGTCCCGCATGCAGTTCTGGACTGCCACCTCGACGTTCCTCGTCTCCATTCTGAGCCCCTTGGGAATAAGCTCAAACCCGACTAAAGCCCTGAAATCCTCCGCCGTGATATGGTCCCTCCAAGTCACAGGCCTCCCGGTGAACTATAAGCCAGTGATGGCAGTGAAATTGGCCGGAGTCACCGTCAGCTCCCCCCAGCTAAGATGAAAGCTGTGGGTGGTGTCCCACCAGAACTCCGAGAGGGCCTGGACCAAGCCTTTTCTCTTGGAGGTAATGTGAATACCTCTGCCGATAGCCTCAATGAACAGATCAAGGCCGGTAGCCCTCACCAGCTGCTTAGGGTTCACCACATTCTTCTCAAAATCAGGCATCCTCTGCCATAGCCTGACTGCAATCTCGGAAGGACCCCTAGACTTGTTCTCCTGTAGACAAGCACAGCAAAAGAAATGTGTCAGTCCTTCATCTCATTTCAAAAAAGCATGCATATATTCAAAAGTGCACATACTTTCAAAAAGAAAAGCATTCATAAAATTTTTCTAGCATCCTTTGCATGGAAAACGTGTCTTTCATCACTTGAAACACATCGTGTCAAGCACATTGCTCTCCTAAGCACAAAATCACAATTTTCAAAATTATTTGCACATAAGCATTAATTTTTTTCTCAAAAATGGCATGCATGAATCCTTTTCATCGTCCAAAATCCCGTTTTCTCATCTATGACCTAGTTCTAGCACATGCAAGAACTCCGTCACCTCTTAGACAATTATCCTTCTTACTTTTTATTTTCGAAAAAAAGTGGGTCATTCTCATTATTTTTGTCAAATAAATTGCACATGCATGTTCTTCCATCTTCTTAGCCTCATAGGTTAATCATTAAGATTTCAAAATTATCATCAAAAATCCTAGGAAAATTCGAGAAATTCCTAAAACTCGAGTCAAGCCCTAAAACTAATCAAAATCCAATCAAAATCGACGGAATTGAGCAAATTAAGAATGCTTACCCCAACCGATTGAGGATTTGTCGATTTGTGCTCCCTCCTACCCGGGTAGAGCTCCGATGGAAGCGTAAGGAAGTCATACTTCCTCTCCGTACGAACGAGTTCTTTCCTCCTCCTCCGAGCGGCCTCGGAGATGTTCCTCCTCGCTTGCCTTGGTATCGGATTCCCCTCCGGATCCATTCTAAATCAGTAGAGGCAAAGGGATGGAAGGATTTTCGAATTTTCTTCCTCTCTCCTCTCTCTCTTTCTCGACTGATGGGCGGCAATAATGCCCAGTCCCCGTTCAAATTCTGTTTTAAATAATCTATAAAAATCAAGCTTCTAGCCGTACGGCTTCTTTTGCCTCCCTCTCATGCCGGGCGGCTTCTTTCGCTCTGAGCAGAAATTACCTCTTTGCCCCTAGACTTTCCACTTGGGCATATAATTCCTGTTATTCTTTAACTAGGATAACATCCTTTTCAGAAGATATCCCTTATCTCCTTATGCAAATGGACTTTCTTCCCCAGTCGCCTCCGTTACTTCCGTTATAACGGGATAACGCTAGGTGACAACCTCCGAATTGTCAGAACTCTAAACTTAAGCTACCTCTATCACGAATAGAGAAGTACGCTCAAGTTCTCCAAACTTAAGCTACCTCTATCACAGATAGTGAAGTACGCTCAAGTTCTCCAAGCTTAAGCTACCTCTATCACGAATAGAGAAGTACGCTCAAGTTCTCCAAACTTAAGCTACCTCTATCACAGATAGTGAAGTACGCTCAAGTTCTCCAAACTTTAGCTACCTCTATCTCACAGATAGTGAAGTACGCTCAAGTTTCCTAAACTTCAGCTACCTCTATCTCCTCGATAGTGACGTAAGCTCTAGTATCCAATCAGGTGACAACCTCCATTAATTGTCAAAACTTCAAGGATCCTAGACATCGTTCCTAACCTATCTAGTGATGCTTGAACTACGACCAAGGCTTGATTCCTCCGAGATACGTAGGTAGCCTTTCATAAAAGGTCCAGCCATCCGACCGCAGTGGTCACATTTTTGTCATTCATCACTCCTCAGTGGTGAAATAGCCCCTCATAGAGGTCCAGATATTCGACCACATCGGTCACCTCTAGCATATCTCCAGTAGGATCAATTGCTTGACCTCTTAGGTCACTTTCTCTTCTAATTTTCCCCAGCAAGAGACCAGTTTTTCTCTCCGCCATTCCCCTGCGGATCTTATTCTGAACTACGGTCTGGCTTGATTCCTCCGGGATACGTAGGTAGCCTTCCAGAGGTTCAGCCACTCGACCACCTTGGTCACCCAATCAGTCTTGGCATTCGCCAGATCGGATCCTTTTCTATCGACAACCCCACTCGCCCTGTAAGTGACGTTGCCGAGGGGCTTCTGTAAGTACCCAAATCTGGCTCATGCCTTCCGGTAAAGTTTCCCGGTAATTCCCCGGACTTTCCTAGAGTTCCGGAATTATTCCGGAACTGTTCCAAAACACCTAAGGGCTGAAGGGACTGCTTGGAGATTAAGAAACACATTTTTTTTAATACCAAAAACCTTCTAGAATTGCCACCTTGCATGATTTTAGAAACATGCTGAGTCACACGGGATAATGCCGCACGGCTGCATTAGCCAAGGACCTCTAGCCGCACGGCTTCATTAGCCTTATCCAGACTGCCTATAAATAGAGCCCTCCTCTTCCCATTTTAGACAACAACAACAAAGCAACCAAAGACGAAAAACACATACAATACACCATACTCAGAGATCAAGAGGTTGAAGAAAGCCAAGAAGCCACCTCCCTCCTCCTTGAAGACTCCAAAGTTGGTCCTTCCACCAAGCAAGACCCAAAGAAGAAGAGGTCACCACCATTGGTAACCTCTCAATCCCTTACCTTGTATTATATTTGCTTAATGTGATTTAATTGCTCATTGCATTCATATATTGTCATTATCTTGCTTGGGACTTGGTATTTATCATTAAAGATCCTATCTTTATCATATCTCCCTCCCCTTTTGCATCCTTTGCATGAAATAAGCATCATTTGCCATTAAAAATGTAATCTTTATATTCAAAGGTGCATCCTTTGCACCCAAAAATCCCTTTTTTACATAAAAATGTCATCTTTATGCATCCTTTGCTATTAAAAATGCAATCTTTCCATTCAAAATGCATCCTTTGCACATAAAAATCATGTCTTTACCATAAAGGTGCATCCTTTGCATCTAAAACCCATCTTTATGCATCCTTTGCATCAAAGATCATCTTTTTATCATCAAATTAGCATCCTTTGCATATTAAATACTATTTTCCACCATAAAAATGCATCCTTTGCATAAAAATCATGTCTTTAATATAAAATGCATCCTTTGCAAATCAAATGCATCCTTTGCAACCCAAAAATGTCATCTTTTCATTAAAAATGCCATTTTTACATGCATTCCCCCATGTCCCCATTAGCAACCTTCGGAACGGACCGGTGTAAAGATCCTATCTTTACATTGTTTCTTCCATTAAAGGTGCCACAATCTCTTTAGAAAGGGATAATCCTTGAACCTATATCTCCTATTATCACTTAAGACGAGCATGAAGCATCTATATAAGCTCAATCGTCTTAAAGTGTAGGATTGATGGGCTAAGGTCACTCCTTTCCTAAAGAACCTCATTTTGGACTATAAAAGAGAGTCCTTCTCTCGATCACGCAAGTCCCGAGGTTAAAAAGCGATGATCACAAGTCCAAGATGAGGACGGGATCAAAATCCCGAATACATAAAATCCAAGAAATCCCGAGCGACAACCAACAAATGGTTTGTACGTCCGGAAGACAACTTGGGACATTCCCCCCTCTTTTCAAACACATGCACACAAGAAAGCACGCAAGCAAGCAAGATAAACGGAATCTAGGGAGACTTGCTACGGCAAGACACCTTGGGTGAACGACGATCCGTTCTTCCCAAGGGGTAACTTAACCTCCGAACCCATAAAAACCTTTTTTTCAAAGTTTTGAGAAAATCAAAATGGCGTGGCGACTCCGTTTTTCAAATTAAACCGGATGTTTTCAAACTCGCGTGAATCCAACAAAAACTAAATTTGGGCACACATTCACAGTTACGTCCCGGGTTTGACCCGTTTGGGAAGTATAAAAACAATTTTCCTCTTGAATTTCAACTTTTATCACTTTGAGCATTTGAGAGCCAACCTTTGAGATTCAAAAGTTACTTTGTGTTCTTGATAGTTTGCGCCCAGATTTGCCAGAAATAGTTTTATTTGCCGTTTGCTTTCACCCATTTGTTGGAAACAGGTATGAGCTCTTTCCCTTTACTGATTTTTGTCTTCAATTTGCATTTTCTAGGGTTTTGCTTGAAATTTCCTTCGAAACCACCATTGTTGAACTCATGAAGCTTTTCTTGAGTTTTGTATTTAAATAATTTCATGAACCCATCCTCTCCCTCTCCCTTTTTAGCAATGACTCGCTCTTGGGAACGTGACCCTCGTGAAATCTATGGTTATCACAAGGTAAACCATAGGGTTACGAGAGAGAGGGCCATGGATTTTGGTGCCCTTGATGGAAATAGGGAAAATGTTGACGTGGTATGGTTGCCCGAGGGAAGATGTACGCTATCCGAGCAAGATGAGAATAGATCGAGTTGATTTTATTTCCCCCAATATAGTGGTATTCCATGATTGGGCTGAGATGATGGACCACATCGTCCTCTTCTACTTGCAGTCGGATTATCTTAGTCGTCCTCAGTTGACGGGTAAGGTTCCCTCCTTGACCTTATTGTAAACGATGAGGAGGGGAAATCTTCCTCTTCCCCGTCCTAATGATTTGGGAAATTATGTTGATTTATTTTACTTGGTTTGTGCAGATATGACGGGAAGAGGAAGCGAAGCCAGCACGAGTGCTCCCTCGTCCTCAACCAATATTGTAGACGCGTTCGTTGCGAGTGAGCAAGTTGAGGGTCGAGGGAGAGCCATTCAAGGTGGAGTTGGACAAGGTAGGGCCTCAACTCCTAGGCCGAGACCAGCTAAGGTCGGTGAGCCAATAATTGAGGAGATTTATACCAAGTATGGAGTGCCGAGGGACGAGTATCGCTTAAGTTATTCCCATTGGACCCCAATTGCGACTGAAGCGGAAGCCTTGAACTTTTATTACAACCTTAATCATGTCAATTTCTTCTACAAATAAATCCAACAGGGACTTCGTCTTCCCCTAGATCCGTTAGTCAATGAGTTTTTGGAAGATATGCAGCTGTCCCGGCCATGCTAGGTGCTAATGGCCTAATGTGGTAAGGTTTCTTGTAGGTTTCATCGTCTTATGTCGTAGTCTAGGATTTAAACCTTTCCAAGAAGTCTTTCATCATTTCTTCACCATTAGATATAAGTCTGATACTCGAGTATCAGACTTCTACGATCAACCGAGCTCGGTTGATCGTGATCCGGAGTGACCCCAACCATCCCAAATAGATTTCTACGATGTCGAGCAAGGTGGCCGGGTGGAACCATCACGTTATTCGAGTCAAAAGCCAACAAGGCTGGAAGTTTCCAACTCTTTCTGAGGATCCCCGTCTGCCCAAAACTACATGGAGAGCTGAGTGGAGCGACCAGTTCATAGAGAGGTTGACCCAATTTACCAAGGTGGGCATATTGAGTTGGTCATCCTTGGAGAGTGATTTTCGATATTACGCCTAGGCCGGCATCATGCCATGGCCTATCGGCAATATAGTCCTCTCGTCCCCGTCACTAGGGGCAACCGGTTTCCTGACTGGAGGGTACATCCCGGCTTTGTGTTTCATGTTGACTACGGCTTTTGCAAACAGAATGACAACCAGTGATTAACCGAGGACGGCGTTGTCGGTTGTAATGATTCCCATCCTTTGTTACTTGTCTTATTTTCATGTTCTCTAATTTCTTTGTATACCTTTGCTAACTCCTCCTCGTCATCCTGCAGATCTGACCGTCGAGCAGGAGAGAGAGATGTCTCAAAATAAGCTTGATCCTATGGCCTTGTTGAAGTAGAGGAGGAAGGCTTCTCGTTCCTCGGCCATATCGAAGAGGCAGGAGGAGGCGACCAAGCGCCAAGTGATCCTCTCTGACAAAGGAGCCTCTGCACTACCCGTTGATCCACTGGGAGGAGGGGACGAGGAGACTCACTCCGGACAACAACTAAGCCAGACTGATGAGGGGCATAGCCTCCAAGTTTAAACTGCCGATGCCGAGGGAGGAGGTATATATAGAGGCCGGCCAGACCTCAGCCGAAGAGACCAACTTGGTCAAGCGAGCAGGCCGAAAGCACCCCATCCTCGAACCGTCCTCCAAGGAGCCTCCTTCCAAGAGGGTGGCCGACGTGGCCCCTCCTCCAGAGCTCACTGCCCATACGGTAAAGACCAACTCTGATGCCGATAAGGTGGTGAGGAAACTGGCCCTTTATCCTACGATGAGGGGGTTAGATTTGCTAGCCCGTACTTGGCCCAAGCTCAGGTTTAGCTGGGCTGTGGTCTATTGAGCTATGGACGAGGACGCCCTTGATCAAATGATTGCCATTCAGCCGAACAAGGAGAATATTGCCAATAGGAAGGGCCTTCTTTGCTGTCGAGATATGCTTCCTCGTAACTTTTGTTTTTTATGTGTTTTGTCATTGTATTATTGACATTTTTTCACTTTTTGTTGTAGCTTTGCACAATCACTGCCTATGAGGCCATCCAGAATAAGGCCATGGATGCCAAGATGAAGGAGCTTGAGGGCCAAGTGAGGAAGAACGAGGCCGAGCAAGCTAAGGCAGCGAGTTTGGTGAAGGCCCTGATGGAAGAGCTTGAAGCGGCGCAGGCGGCCAAGGCTAAAGCTGAAAAGGAGGTCGAGGAGGCACGTTCCAAGCCCGAGGAGGATGCCAGGGCCGGGCAGACCATTGTTGAGGGGCTCCAGGCTGAGCTCAAAGCCAAGTCTAAAGAGGCCAAGGAGACTAGAGCCCGGCTTAAGGAGGTTGAGGCCGGCGTGCCTCTACAAATCGAGGATGCTCTTTCTGAGTATAAGGCTAGCCCGGCCTTCTGAGATACCGTAGCCGAAGAGATGGCTACCATGTTTTTCGATGGATATATGCATCTAGCCCAAAGGATCATGGCCGATACGTCACTCGGCATGGATCTGGAGAAGCTTGCCCGGCTTATAACTCAAGACTCTTATGATGAGGCGGCTAGGGCCCTCCATTACCTTGTCCCATATTCAGAGTATGCCTTGGGATTGATTGCTGAAGCTGACGAGGAGGTCGGCCGTCCTGTCTGGGTTCCTCGTCCCGTCGATCCCCAAAACATTAATGCCATTCTTGCTAGGGATAAAGATGAGGACCTTAGTGCCGAGGAAGAAGGAGATGTCCATGTTGAGGAGCCGATCAACGAGGATACTCAAGCCAATGCTTAGACTCATCAAGTCATCCTTCCAACGCTTAAAGCCGAGGTGAATGTCGATGCCGGGATGATGGAGTTCTTCGAGGAACCTTTCACCGGCAATCGTACTTAAGATTTTCTCTTATTTTGTTTGTAACAGAATAGGGCATTGTAATTTATGAATATTTAATGAGACGCCCCTTTCTTCCAATTCACGCTGTCTTTCACTTCCTGTATATGAATTGTTTGAATGTGACTTGCATCAATACGCAAGATTTTTGGTAGCCGGGGAAGGTCTCCTCGTACCTTTGGTTATTTGGACTGAGAGAGCTAGCTCAGTCTTAGATGTTTGGCGATTTTGCCCGCTTTAGGTCGTTAGGCCGAGGTGGACTCCTCGGTCTTGACCGGTGCCGCATTAATCATTTTAGAACCGAGGGGTTTCCTCGTCGTGACCTTGGGCATTCTTTTTTTCATCTTTCTATGACGAGGAAGATGACTCGTATATAGGTCGTAGATGGTTTTGCCACGTTAGTCGTTAGAGTCTAGGTGTTTCCTCGTCCAGACATTGGGCTTTCTTCTTTTTAATCTTTCTATGACGAGGAAGATGACTCGTACATAGGTCGTAGATGTTTTTGCCGCGTTAGTCGTTAGAGCCGAGATGTTTCCTCATCCAGACATTGGGCTTTCTTCTTTTTCATCTTTCTATGATGAGGAAGATGACTCGTACATAGGTCGTAGATGGTTTTGGTCTCACCTATCCATGACGAGGAGAAAACTCGTTTGGTCATGGATCTTGGGCGATTAATGGAGGGAGCTTGCCCCTTCGATGGGCGAGGAGGATTCCTCATCCTCAATTGTTTGTCTTGGTATTTGACTTGCATGTTGACGAAGTAGATTTCATAAATTGAAGCGATTACATCAAATGCAACCCTACCTTGCTAGAAAAGTAAAAACTGACTAATCTATTACATAAAAACTAGACTAAAACTAGAATTAACGAAAGTGCTCTGCTCTTGCTAAAATTTGCATTTGAATTTCATTGTTGTCTTTGTGACCATTTAGTATCTCCCTTCCAACTGGTTAGTCTTCATCCCGCAGCTCTCCTTGTCTCAAGTCATAGCTGGCCCCCAAGTTCTGGCCATTTGACGAGATGAGGGGCTATATCTAGGACAGACAGAACTGTGCTTAAGAGAACTAATGGAGCTTGGCCCTAAGAAGCCTGTCCTCTTCTTCATCTGAATCCTTGTCTTCGCTGGCTTCTTGCCTTTTCCGCTTGCCATCCTCCTTCAAGACATAGCTATCTAGCTTGCCTTCATCAACCCATTTCTGGATCATCTTCTTGAGGGAGAAACAGTTCTCAGTGTTGTGACCATAGTCTTTGTAGAAATCACAGTGCTTGGACGGATCACGTGGGTACTTTGGTTGGTCACTGAGCGGATGGGGGTTCGGAAGATTCACCAATTGCATAATTTCAGTGATTGGCTTGGTAAGGGGACTGAAGATCTCAGTCTTTTCAGTTCCCCGCGTCCTGTTTTAGTCCTTGTAACTGTTTTCGTTGGAGGAAGGGTGGCTTGTGTTCTCTTTAGTCTCTGTCTTGTCACACTTTTTCTTGCTTTTCTCTTCCGCCATGGCGATGGCATATGCCACATTGAATAAGTCTGACTTAGACTTGGGCTCTCTAGCGGAGAGTTCATACATCAATTGTCCAGATCTAAGTCCGGAGTTGATGCAGACGATCACCTCCCTATCGGTCAGGCTTTCTTCTACTTGGTCTGCCATGGCTCTGAACCTGTTGTAATAGCTCAAAGTGGTTTCATTCTTCCCTTGCTAGATGTTAGAAAGTTCGGTTAGTCTGTTCTTCCTTTTCCCTGCCGTGGCAAAGTGATCCAGTAACTTCCTCCTCAAATTCTTCCAACTATTAATGCTTCCATTTTTTAGCTCACGGAACCAGGTCAAAGCTGTTCCGGAGAAGGTACTCGCAAAAGCTTTGCAGAGAATGTCATCCGCTTTGGTGAGGAGGGCCATAGTGGATTTGAAACTTTGCACATGGTCCTTGGCGTCGGTGGTTCCTGCATACTTTTCGAAACTTGGGACCTTGAAGGCAGGGTTAGGTGGGACATCATTGATCTCTTGGGAAAAAGGACGGGTTGCGCTAGTGTCATCGTTATCATCCTATTTTTTCCCCATCTCCATGTCGTCAATTCTCTTTTTCAAGAGTTGCCATTCTTTAGCATCAATTCCCTTTTCAGTGCTAGAGTGTGTACTTCGATGGGATCTCCGGTGTGAACTACGATGGGAACTTCTTCTTGGGTGACCATTCACCCTACTATGTTCCTCATCATCTCGGTGATTATCTCCTCATCGAGAGGGTGTCTTATCCTTCCTCGGCTCCAACTCCTGGTGGCCGAGGAACATCCTGTACGGTTGAGGGCTCCTCGGTCTTGCGCGATTTCTGGGACGAGGGGAGTTATGCCGAGGGGGATGGCTGTGACGAGGTGATAGGTTAAGACGAGGAGGGGATAAACGCCGTGCTAGACTTAGCCTTGCTCGCAATTCGGCGGAATTTACCTCCTGCTCCTTCGAATTTATGTGGCTTCTGAGATCTACCATGGTCTTCTCGTTCTCATGATTGTTGGCCCAAGGACGAGGATCATCTCGGAGGTTCTGCTTAGATGGTACAGCAGACTCACGGGGAGGAGGATCTCGGCCACGAGGAGGGCTCCTCTGACTACCTTGTCTCTCACCCTGAGTGTCCCTTCCACGAGATTCCCCTGACCTCGAAGGCCTAATGAACTCGGCCATGCTATTTTCAGGATCCATTTGTAATAAAGCGTGCTGAGTCTCATAGATACGTTGTAACGTCTCCAATTGCCGATGTAAGAGGGTACGTCGATCAACGGGATGGATGTTCTCAATTCGTCCTGCTTCTGTGTTCCTCGTCGTCCCCTTGCTCGTAACTCGTCTTCCTCGTGAACGGTGATGACGAGGAGGGTTGGTACCTGCCCCCTCGGTAGTTGGCTGATTCCGAGAAGATCGGAGAATCATGTTGAGGGGAGGTATCCCATCATTCAAAGGGGGAGAAGGTGGAAGCATCTCGTTGGTGTTAGGAGGGATCTCGTCTACATGAGTTTGCTCCTCATTTGTAACGCTAGCAAACTGACCGTCTTCCATTGATACCAAGATTGCAAACCGCACAAATTACCAAACGGACAATTTTTCCAGCCAAACAGGATTTTCCGGCCAAAATCACAAATTTCCTGGCAAACGTAAAACATGTTTTATACGCTACAAACAGAATACAATTGCGAGCGTTTAAACACCAAATTTCTGGCCAAAATGATTTTTTCAGGCGAAACATTGTAAGATCCGGCTGAAGCAATTATCAATCAATCAGAACAGTGAATTTCCGGCCAAAAATAAGAATTTTTTGGCCGAAAAAAGGCTCAGGCGAGCGGATTTTCAGGCTAAACAATGGTTCTTTGACTCGCTTCCCGGCAATGGAACCAAACTGATGCTGCCAAAAAGATCGAATCAGCCCAAATCCAGCGGTCAGTTGTACTCCAGCGATTGAATAGCTTGAAAATAAGACAGAAAACGTAAACTAAGCCGGGGCTTCACCGGCGAAGGCCCTCCGGTGTGAGAGTAAGTTCACGGTTTTGTGTATAGAGAAATCAACTTGATAGAGCTTCGAGTCAAAGAGATAACGTACCTAATAATGTGAATTATGACTTGTATTTATAGTGATGGATATGTGGAATCCATGTTGATCTTGGACTGTGAAGATATAAGATATAAATCCTAGGAGGATTATATCTATTGAGGAGTCCTTATTTGACTTGAATTAATATAGGAGGTGGTTACAATCCTGATAAGATTATAACTTATTGGTATCCTTATTGGGATAGGACTGGATCGATTTCATTTATGCCGGTAAGCCGGGGAGGTCCCTCCTCGTCATCGTCACTTAGTCAGCTTATGATGAGCCGGGGAGGAAATGTGAAGGAATGGGGGATGCCCACTTCCTGGTAATTGTATATCCGAGGAGCTATAATGGGATAGCCGAGGAGGCCTCCTCATCGCCAAGGGAAGGTATCTCGGCCTTGGAGAGGAGTCTCCTCGGCCCTTGACTTGGGCCTTGTTCATTGCACCCGTTAAGGCCTTGGTCGGCCTAAGAAATGCCGAGATAGAGAGTACGAGGAAGGCCAGGTCTTCCCTCATAACTTGGTCTTGATGGATTATGTTTAGGGCCCAATCCACTTGCGCCTTGCCCGGACTAGCCCATATTCGTACTTAGGTTTATACCGTTCAAAACTCAATTACATATGAACTAGCATTCTAAAACATATTAACTGGAGTTCTTAAACACATGTACTGCAATATTAAAATGCATTGACGATATTTATCACTCAAACTTGTTGTAATAGTGCAATTATTTTGTTGTGCCAGTTTATTTGTTTTTTATCTCCTGTGAGAGTGTTTGTTGGGGCTCGATTCAGGCCTGTTTTAAAAATACGTTTTTTCTAATCACATAAAAAAAATGTATTTTTCTTAATACCAACGCAAAAATAATAAGAAAATAAAAACTATACTCACTCCATCTCAATAAAAAAAATTAGTTTAACTTCGGATGTTGTTGTGGGCATTTTTCAACATGGCGACATCTTCAATTGATCCTGTATATCGAGATGTCATTACACTGTAAGTATTGTTTTAATATTTACTTGTTCAATATTTCCTAATATTCTTATTCTTATTTTTCAGTAATTAAGAGAGGAATGCGGAACAATCTCCAAGCACGTTCAACAGACCTTCAAACGACTAGGGCGACTTGGTCTCACGGAGGTTGAAGTGATAAACCAAAATGCCGAGATTATAGGAACCGTATTGACTCTTTCATATCTACTTGTATTTAAGGGGAAATGGAGACGGAAAAACACATTCATGCTCATACGCACACACTCTACACAAAAAGCTCTTGTAATCCTCTCCATTATCTTCCAAAGTTGTATTTGTGATCATTATAGTGAAACCTTTAAGGTTGGAGACCTAACTCCCGGGGTTTTTTCCAAAGAGGTTATCACCTCCAAGGTTTTCCTCGTTAACAAATCGTGTTGTCATTATCTCTTTTTCATTCTTTTGTTCCATATAATCGAATTCCATAGTTCCCTCCTTATTGTTCAATCCACACACTAAACATAGTTAAGATTCTACTTTATTGTTTTTTCTACCAAAACAATTTGGCGCCCACCGAGGGGCCTCGTGGTTTATCGGTTATTTGAAACATTTCCTAATCAAATTCACTATGTCCGCACCCCCAATGTGTCCACCGCCGGCAAAGGTCCCGCCGTTGTTCCCACATCGAGAGGTAGAACCAGCTTGTTACCACCACCTCCTCGCACCGGGTCTCAACCTAACTCAACCTACGAAGACTCCACAAAAGGGGGCAACGTCTTCCAATGCAGATGCCGACATCCGGAGTATCTTGACCAGGTTGAATCAAAGGTTGGACCAAAGAAGATAACAATTCCAAGGTGTTGACCAATTCCATGATTAAGATGCAGAAAGACCAACACTCATCGCATCTCGGCTTGAGAATGTATCACCGCTGCGTGCAAGGATTCTCAACTTTGACAACACCAGAGGATCTACATTTCGTAATGAATTCATTCCAATGGGCAGCCCTCCTCCGCCGACATCTTTAATGATGTCGACATCTTTGCCCTGGGGACACCCCATCGACGCCATCTTCCGCAGGATTCACCCCATTCATTCCATTTATAGACAACACTACTGTCACGACTACTACGGACGATTCTCGGTTTGCTAAATAATCTTTTCAATAATAATAATTTCAATCGTATTCCTATGGGCCGACCCTTTTGCAGAAACCCACTAGCTAAACAGATGCAGATCTCGTAGAGCCGATAATGAACGTGCTGTGTGTAACTCCTCCAATTCAACCAAATGACCCAAAACTCGTTACAATCAATCCCGCTTTGTCCCAAAGAATTGCAAATGTCGACATCCCGAAGCGTGCCAGTACTCATCTATGAAGTTGTACGACGGCACCACGGACCTGCAGGAGCATGTTGCACACTATCAAGAAAAAGATGGACATAATCCATATCCCGCTTCAATACGGAGGCCTCGCTTATGCAGGGATTTGGATCCACCTTGTCCGGACCAGCTCTCAAATGGCCGATTAGGCAACCCCTAGGTTCAATTGGTTCATACGCCCACCTCATCAACATGTTCTATAACCAATTCTCATGCAATGACAATTTGAAAAGTTGACAAGTGATCTCTACAATGTGACCCACAGCCTCTAATGAGACTCGAAGGATTATGTCCATCGGTTCAATAAGGAGGTGTTAGAAATTCCCAATCTTGACATGTCGACACTACGTAAGCATTCAAAATGGGTGAAGAAAGATTCACAAGTATTATCAAGATTTGCAATGACTCCTTGTAAGCGGCTAGAAGAAGTCAGAGTGTGGCATTAAGGTTCATAAGACTCGGAGGAAGATGAGGCTGCGAAGATCGAAGTCGTCATCCAAGATGTCGACATATGACCATCCCGACGTAAAGACCGAATCGTCCCATCGCAGAACAACCGTCCCAATCCTTATCCGAGAATTGACACTAGCAAAATTAATTCAAGAGACGGTGAGGATGAAGATAGTGATAATGTGCCTAACATTTCGATTATTGTTTTTCTCGTTGACATTTCAGTGTACTCGCGCAATGGGCAACCTAGGAGACAAAGCCGATGGCCAAAGAAAACGGACAAAACCACAGTGATGGCGTGACAAATCAAAATGGTGCGCTTACCATGAAGACTTTGGACACGTTATCGAAGACCGCATCGCGTTAAGAAAGGAGATCAGTTACTTGCTCTCGAAAGGACATCTTAAGGAGTTGTTGGGATCCGTAAAGAAGAAGGCTGAAAATGCGTAAGCTCCTCATGAAGCCGAAAGGCCGCTTTCTCCCCAAAGATCAACAAAGGTGATCAACTTCATCATGGAGGCTCGTAAATATGTGGAACATCCTATTCTCGCCGCAAAATGACACGCTAAGGAGTCAAAAGAGGAAAAGCTGTAGAGACACCTCAGATGTCGACACCTTGCCCGATCCAATTACCTTTGATGAAAGTGATCGTGATAACTTGATGGAACCCCATCATGACGGTCCTGGTTATTTCCTTGCAGACGCTAACCGTACAATACGACGTATTCTCGGTAGATGGGGCAGCTGGCCAATCTTATTATGTTGGGTACCCTTAAGGAAATGAACATCCTGCACCTGAGATTGTCAAAAAGTCTTCAAGGCCGGTAGGCTTCGGTGGTGAAGTCAAAGAAATGGTGGGGGAGATAAAGCTTCCAATATACTCAAAGGGCCTCAACACCATGGAACGGTTCTCGCGTAATTGATTGCGCAACATCTTACAATGTCATTCTTGGAAGACCGTGGATTCACGGAATGAAGGCCGTACCCTCCACTTACCATCGTTGTGTGAAGTTTCCAACACCTCGGGGTGTCGCTAAGATTTATAGTGATCAACAGTGGCCAAGGAATGTTACAAAACTTCAATGAAGGCGTCTACATCTCCAAAACAAGCATAGCAATTACCGAGGAAAGTACGTGAAGTCCTCGGAAGCTAGGGAGGATGATGTGAAAGAAGTATTGTTAGATCCTTCCAACCCTGACATCAAAGTACTTATTGGCACCGACATCCCGTCGATATAGAAGAGAAGCTTGTGAACCTATTAAGAAGCGTAATAAAGAGTTTCGCTTGGAAACATGATGACATGACAGCATTAGCAAAGATGTCATCACTCACAAACTTAACGTAGATCCTAGCTTTAAACCAAAGGCACCGTAAACGTAGAAAGTTTGCGTAAAACCCGAAATCGATCATCAAGGAGGAGGTAGAGCGCTTACTCAAAGCCAACATGATACGGGAGGTCGATTATCCAAGATGGTTGGCGAATGTGGTTGTGGTAGAGAAGAGAAACGGAAATGGCGAGTTTGCGTCGACTTCACCGACTTAAATAAAGCCTCGCCCAAAAGATCCTTTCCCTTTGCCGCACATAGATTCATTAGTTGATGCCACCTCGTGTCACGAACTCCTCACTTTCATGGACGCGTCCTCGGATTTCAACAAATTCGTATGGAACCATCTCGACCAAGAGGACACCGCCTTCATAACCCCCACAGTATTTATTGTTATATTGCCATGCCTTTTGACTAAAAATGCAGTGCAACGTATCAAAGGCTCGTCAACAAGATGTTTAAGGATCGATTGGGGACACAATGGAGGTATACATCGACGACATGGTAGTAAAATCCAAGAAGGCCGAGGATCACATAAGCAACCTCTCTCAAGCTTTTGACATCTTGGATTGTTTCAATATGAAACTTAATCCAGCCTAAATGCAACTTCGGAATGAAGGCCGGCAAGTTTCGGGTTATATGGTTACTAAAAGAGGCATTGAAGCCGCCCCGTAACAAATACGCGCTATTCTCAACTCCGTCATCACCTCAATCTGTCAAGGACGTCCAAAGATTGACAGAAAAATTGCCGCACTCACTAGATTCATTTCAAAATCCTCGTATCGATGCAAACCTTTCTACGACATCTTAAGAAAGAACAAGAAGTTCCAATGGGAGGAACAACATGAAGAAGCTTTTCAGAGCTCAAAACTTACCCGTCGACACCTCCCTTATCGTCAAACCTCGATGGAAGAACATCTTTACATCTACCTAGCAAGGTCCGAAGGCGCCGTAAGCGCTAGCCTTGGTGACAGTAACGAGATGGTAATCGCAACCCATCTACTATATAAGTAAGACACTCTTAGATGCCGAGACCAGGTATTCTCATTTACAAAAATTAATTTTAGCTTTGATAATCGCTTCTATTAAATTAAGGCACTATTTTGAAACACATACTATTATTGTACGCACTAACTATCCTATTAAGAATGTCATGAGAAAACCAGAGATGTCGTGTCGAATGGCGAAATGGTCTCGTACAATTAAGCACATACGACATCAAGTACGAGCCTTAACCGCAATAAAATCCCAAGCCCCGGGCCGATTTTGTGGCCGATTTCACCCAACCCTACAACAAGAGGTGGAATTGGAAGTACAAAGAACTTCAAGATGATGACATCCTAAAAATTTGGACTCTCTACACGGACGGTGCTTCCAACATGAGAGGTACAGGTCTTGGAGTTGTACTAAAATCGCCACAAGGGGACATAATACCACAATCTATCGCTGCAGCCAAGGCTACCAACAATGAAGCGTAGTATGAGGCTCTAATTGTGTGTTTAATCCGCAGCCTCAAGACTTAGATGTCAAGCATATCCGGTGTTCATGGATTCATTACTAATTGTTAATCAAGCACAACGGGTCCTACGTCGCGAAGAACGCTAAGATGACAACATATTTGGAAATTGTAAAAATTATTTCGGCCAAATTCAAAACATTTTCCTTGGAACAAATCCCACGGGAAGAAAATTCTCAAGCGTATGCTCCGGCAAACTTGGGTTCACCTTCAAAAGCTTCTCACAAACCAAGATCCCAATCATACATGTTGACATCCCAAAGAATCGACCATCTTGAGATGTTCGCCCGGATGCCGACATACTTGCCTCTCTCCCGCAAAGAACCTCTCGGGATGTGCCTCCTATTATCAAATATCTCTTAGATGATACGATCCCCGAGGAGAAAAATGCAAGAGCCTTCAGTGGTAAGAGTATCTAAATATTTACTTATTGATAATCTCTTGTTTAGAAAATCCGCCGCAGTCACTACTTAAGATGTCTAGAGGCGATAGAGCCCATCAGTTCTCAAGGAGCCGCACGAAGGAGATTGTGGAAATCATACCGGGGCGTAAGTTTACATACTAAAGCTCTTAGAATGGGCTATTTCTCGGCCTACAATGAGAAAAGATGCCGTTGACTACGCAAAGAAATGTGATTCCCGTCAACGACATGGGGACATCCCGCACCACCACCGAACCGCTACATCCTATCCCGTCACCATGGCCTTTTATGGTTTGGGGAATGGACATAGTAGGAAAACTTCCCATAGCACTGTGGGGACGAGTATTTCTTTTGGCCATGACAGACTACTTTTCTAAATGGGTAGAGGCCGAGGCATATGTGCAAGTTCGTGACAAAGAAGTGATATCTTTTATCAAAAGGAACATATTCACCGATTCGAATTCCATCGTAGATAATTTGTGACAACGGCTCTCAATTCATCAAAGAAGAGGACCCAAGATTTCTTGACATCTTGGAGTGTTAAGATGGTGACATCTTCGCCTGTTCACCCTCAAGCCAATGGACAGCAGAGTCTAGCAACAAAATAATAATCAAGAACTTAAAAAAGAGACTAAACCGTAAGAAAGGACGTTGGGCGTAAGAGTTACCAATGGTCCTATGGGCCGACAGGACGACATCTAAGAATGCTACCGGTCAAACCCCTATTCACTTGTATTTGGAACCGAATCGTTATTCCACAGAAGTCCTTGTACTCAACGGCAAGATACAGCATCGACATCCGAACATAATAAAGACATCTTGATACATGACCCGGATACCGTGGACGAGCTAAGGGACATGGCCAAAGTTCGCATGGCAAAGATATCAAGCAAAGGGTAGCCCGATCTTACAATAAAAACGTAAGGGTTAGAAGGTTTCAAGTAGGAGACTTAGTCCTACGAAAGGCATTCCAAAATACCAAGGAGCCCAATGCAGTGCAAGCTCGCCCCAAAATGGGAGGGACCCTACTTAATAGATGCACAAGCCGGAAAAGGAGCATATCGCCTTGCAACCTTGGATGGCCAAATGATACCGCGAAGTTGGAACGCCATTCATCTCAAAAGGTATTACATTTAAATATGATTTCCCATGAACTCATCTTTCCGTATGAATCGTCTTTTAATTCTTTACAACCTTTCTTTTCTCCTATGCATCTTTTATTATTTACAAGTTAAGATGTCGCTAATACACTTTGTGGAGAGACGTCAACCTTAGTTGGCGTCCGTTTTTAACGTGTTTCTATCTTATGCGAGGTATTGACACATTTACATGGGGACATATCGAATGCACGCAAGGAACAACGATTTCTCCTCCGTTAGAGACCGGCCATCTCTTCTCAAGTAAAGGTACACAATCCCTTCTAAGGTTTAAAGAGTTAATTACCTCTTTCTTAAGAAGTTAGGTTACCACACCTTCGCCCGGGAGCGCAAGTTATCTCACTAATTGAGGTGTGGGGTGGGCCTATATGGGTAAACTCATATAGCTTACCCATTCCCACTCGCTTAGATGATTGATCTTAAGTATTATTCTTATGGTTATGGCATATTCGTGTCATCTAAGTATCTACGGTTTATGGCATATACGTGTCATCTAAGTATCTACGGTTTATGACGTATACATGTCATCCTAAGTACCTATCATTTCGACATACTATCATGTCACCATATGTGCAAAACATACAAAAATTATCCAAAAGAAACAAGCCTTGACGTGCTTGAAAACTATTAAACCATAACTAAACTAAAGCAACCATAAAGTATCCGAACTACCAACAAGAACGTGCACGAGTGTTGGACCAACCCAACACATAAAAAGATTGTCTTTAGTCCTTATGGACCCATTACAAACCAAATAAAAATAAAAATTGTCTTAAGGGATTCCACCCCGAAACATCAACAAAATACCAAGAACCAAGTTGTTTTACCTTCTTTTGTTTAGGTGGCTTCGCCGCAGTGTGTTGCATCCGGTGTCACTTCTCCAACCGCCGGTGCATCTCGACAATCGTTTCATACGGACTTGACGACACCTCGCCCTCGTCCGTCACCTCACCTGTCAACTTGAACAGATAGGCACATTCCCTATTGATATCCCAAGCACCACCCTTCCCTTCCCGATATTCCTTCATCATCTTCACCTTGCATTGAGAGACGCCTTCGCCGCAGCCTAGTTTGCAAGAATTCCTCACTTCGCTATCTCCTTGTTGTGGTCATCCTCACTTTTCGCCGACTATTCAATAAGTCCTTCACCGTCTCGTTCTTGTTCTCCCACCGACTTGCTTAATTGCTCTATAGTCTTCTCATATTCCTTCACCTTATTATCTCGATGCCAACTTCTCCTTCCCCGACCAAAGCGATGTCGCCTGGACTTCTTCTTTACCATTTCAACTTCTTTTGCCAATTCCTCCACGTACCCTACAACCCGAAAGATGACATCTTGATATTACTAAATGTTATAACAACCTTTGAAACTATTCAATATCCAATTAATGGTGTCTTACCCCGCCGCTGTGCTCATGAATTTCTTCTTGAAATCTCCCGCCGACATTCCATCAAAGGAGTCTCCAACCTCGATCACTTCCTCTTGGCTAGCTTTTCTCTTCCTCACCCTAGAGCCAATACCAATGCTTTCATCAGAACAAGACTCTTCTTAGGAGCAGGTGGAGGTTTCTTTTCAATCTTGACAACGGGTTCAGAGAGCATGGCCTCAATATCATCCAGTCAAAGTCGACTTCGAAACTACCGGTTTGAGACCGCATGGACATAGAGATATTGTCAATAACGAATAACACATCAAATTGATGACAGCTTATCAAAGGTAACAAGATACCAAGCTTACCAAAGTGGACATAATTACGTAAGTAGAAGACTTTATATCCTCCGGAATAGTCGACGAAGCTTCCAACAAACCTTCGGGAGACCTCTTATCGAGAGGGAGACTCGAAAAACTCTTCGATCTTGGCTAGAGTGTCTTTGGCAGTGTGGAAACAATTCTCCCCAATCAATATCTACATAAAAGCAAGAACAATTACAATTCAGCTTTGTCTCAAGAACAGAAGTCACAAGAGTAAGAATTTAAGTACCTCCCTTGTTCCATTGCTTCGATATCTCATCCTTTTCTCCAATCGACGTCCTATCAACAAAGAAAAATCTATTCTTCCATCCCCTATCACCGGAGGATGTGGTGCTCATCAAAGGATTTCTACCCGATTTCTTTCTAAAAAGGTACCTTTTGGAACCAAAAAGTTGAAGATCATAGGAATAGGCAATTTCGGGAAGCCCTAGGTTTAGTCCGTTTTCTCGGTTTACTTTGAGGACAAAAGCAAAAACTCGCTGTGCCATTGGCATAAGTTGAGCATAAGCCGCTTGAGTTTTTCGAAAGAACTCAAGCAACCAACAAAGGGAAAAGGGTAACTAAACCCTAGAAGGAAGGGATATTCGAAGAAACAGATCCATTTGAGGGAAATATGGTCGACCTAAGTTTTATGGAAAAGGGATGAAAAATTGCACCACTTGGGAAGCAACATTGTTGTTTTATGGACTCTATTTGAGAATCGTTGAACAAACAAGTTTCTTCACCGGTTTAGTGAGAAGATTTCCGCAAACAAAATCGTCGAGATTAATCTCTACGGGACCTTGTGGGATGACGCTTTCTTGGGTTTGGACGCAGTACAACCTAGTTTTACCCATGGTTGACAAAGCAAAAAGAGAAAAATAAACAAAGGAAGAAGGTGAGAGACGGAGGAATTTTACCTTGGAGACGAACGACGCCGTGGGCCAACGGAGGTGAAAAGAAGCTTTGAGAAGATTAATTTATCCTCTCAAGCGGTTAATAAAAAGAAAAAGAATTCATTTTCAAAAATAACTCTTCTCCCCAACCGTCCATTTCAACGCCACGTCTTCCAAAACGTCCCATCAAGCGTAGCGGACGCTTGGACCATTAATTCAAAAGAAAAAAAACATTTTGCCTCTTCGCCTTGCCAACATAGTCAAATGTTTTTGGGGACAAATTGTTGTGGGCATTTTTCAACATGGCGACATCTTCAATTGATCCCGCATATCGAGATGTCATTACACCGTAAGTATTGTTTTAATATTTACTTGTTCAATATTTCCTAATATTCTTATTCTTATTTTTCAAGAATTAAGAGAGGAATGCGGAACAATCTCCAAGCACGTTCAACAGACCTTCAAACGGCTAGGGCGACTTGGTCTCACGGAGGTTGAAGTGATAAACCAAAATGCCGAGATTATAGGAACCATATTGACTCTTTCATATCTACTTGTATTTAAGGGGAAATGGAGACGGAAAAACACATTCATGCTCATACGCACACACTCTACACAAAAAGCTCTTGTAATCCTCTCCATTATCTTCCAAAGTTGTATTTGTGATCATTATAGTGAAACCTTTAAGGTTGGAGACCTAACTCCCGGGGTTTTTTCCAAAGAGGTTATCACCTCCAAGGTTTTCCTCGTTAACAAATCGTGTTGTCATTATCTCTTTTTCATTCTTTTGTTCCATATAATCGAATTCCATAGTTCCCTCCTTATTGTTCAATCCACACACTAAACATAGTTAAGATTCTACTTTATTGTTTTTTCTACCAAAACAGATGTTTATTAAGAAATCAATTCAATATGGATCAACAATAGCACTGAGTTGTAATTATATAAATTTTATGAGGACAAAATTGTATTTAACACTGTTGATATTTTGTCATTTATTTACAGAAGAGACTAGAGCCGTCAATTTGGGATCGTCACATCGGGACGTCCCGTTCCGTCATATAAATGGGAAGGGATGGAATAGTATATTTTAATCCAGTATGAAAGCGGGCCTATTTGGACCCGTTTAATACGCGTGACAAAGCGGGACGGGACGTCCCACATTTTTTTAATTTTAATATTTATTTTATTTTATTTTAACCTCAAAGGTATTTTAGCAATTAATCTTTATTTTTTTTTCCAACTATACATTGTCTTTTGTGTTGATTAAGCTATTTTATAAAATTAAAAAGTTTTGATCTTGTTGGATTGTAAAAGATTAATCTTATGTTTTCAATTTAATGTTTTGACATCATCTCAATTCAATTTTAGTTTTATAGTATTAGAGTTTTTTGTCCCGCGTTGTCCCGTATTGTCCTGCGTTCCAAGGTAAATTTGGGGCGGGACAAATTATTTTAGGCCCGCGAAGAATTCAGGAGGACCCGTCCCGTCCCGTCCCACGTAGTTATGTGATATCATAGTTTCGTCATGTCCCGTCCCGTTATCCCGAAGGGACGGATTTAGAAGAAACCAAACTAAACCTATAAATTAAGAATAATAAGAATCACTGAAATGAAACAATAGAGAGAGAGAGAGAGTATGACTTTAATTAGGGTTGTGCAAAAAAATCGTAGAATCGAATCAGATCAATGGATCAATGCAAAAAAAATTGTAGAGTATAACTATATAATAACTACTCCCTCCGTCCCAATAATACCTTCACCATTTTTTTTTTGGCACGCAAATTAAGGGTTTCAAAAATGTTACGAGTGTAATAGTAAAATAGAAGAGAGAATGAGTGGAGAAAATAGTAAATTTGAAAAATGTTGTGAGTGTAATAGTAAAATAGGAGAGAATGAGAGGGTGGAATAGTAAAGATTTTTTGCCAAAAAAGAAAAGGTGAAGCTTCTAACGAGATGCCCTTTTGGATAATTGATGAAGCTTTTATTGGGACGGAGGGAGTATTCTCTACCCTACTTTCTTTCTCTTACTTCAGTTGTCATACTCACAACACTTACTCCATTATACACACTCATTATTTAACGTGTAATCCCAACTTTTTGCCTTTTCGAATGGAACGTAGGGAGTATATTATAATATATACTCCCTCCGTCCCGCTATAAATAAGACAGTTACTGTTTACGCGTAAATTAAGGAAAAATATAATGGAGAAAATGTTGTGAGTATGAAAAGTGAGGTTGGAGAGAGAAAGTGTGGTAGGAAATAGTGATTTGATTGGTATTGTGAGTATAAAAGTAAAGTAGGAGAGAGAATTAGTGGGTGAAATAGTAAAAATTCTTTGCCATTTTAGGAAGTGTGTAATTTATAGCGGGACGGAGGGAGTATATATATATATATATATATATATATATATATATATATATATATATATATATATATATATATATATATATATATATATATATATATATATATATATATATATATATTGTTTTGGTAGAAAAAACAATAGAGTAGAATCTTAACTTTGTTTAGTGTGTGGATTGGACAATAAGGAGGGGACTGTGGAATTCGACTATATGGAACAAAAGCACGAAAAAGAGATAATGACACCACGATTTGTTAACGAGGAAAACCTTGGAGGTGACAACCTCTTTGGAAAAAACTCCGGGAGTTAGGTCTCCAACCTTAAAAGTTTCACTATAATGATCACGAATACAACTTTGGAAGATAATGGAGAGGATTACAAGAGCTTGTGTGTAGAGTGTGTGCGTGTGAGCATTAGTGTATGTTCCGTCTCCATTTCCCCTTAAATACAAGTAAATATGAAGCAGTCAATACGGTTCCTACAATCTCGGGATTTTGGCTTATCCTTTCAACCTCCGTGAGACCAAGTCGCCCTAGCTGTTGAAGGTCTGTTGAACGTGCTGGAGAATATCCCGCATTCCTCTCTTAATTACTGAAAAATAAGAATAAGAATATTAGGAAATATTGAATAAATAAATATTAAAACAATACTTACAGAGTAATGACATCTTGATATGCAGGATCAACTGAAGATGTCACCATGTTAAAAAATACCCACAACAATTTGTCCCCAAAAACATTTGACTATGCTGGCAACTGAAGAGGCAAAATGTTTTTCTCCTAATTAACCGTTCATCTTCTAATTTACTTCAATGCGACGGTTAGGGATACGAGGCGGCTAGAAGAGGAGAGTCTTTATAGGAACTGATAACCGTAATTCTGGATAACCCTTGTTATCATCAAATCTTCTCAAAATTCTCATCCCAATCTGACGTCTCTTACTATATTACGTTGAGAGTAACCCTAAAGAGTGCAGCTTTTATCCCTCTTCTTCTTAATACATAGTTACGAGGTTCTCAAAAGAGTGAGTCAGAATCAATATGCTTATTGAATTGTTGACTCTATAAAATCCATGCTAACATATATCCTTACATGCAGTGACTCGATCCGGCTTTACGACAAGCGATATTGTGGCCAAATACAAAGGCAAGACGAAAGCGGAAGAAGATATACCAGAGATGGATAAGATTATTTCGAAAAGAAAAAGGGTGGAACAGATCTCCGCCGTGGAGAAACAAGTTTGGAATGAAGAAGTGTTGGAAAATCAGGTAAGAATTGATTTGATTCGTTGGCACATTGATCCTCTTTTTAAAAATGCTTCTTTTTGTTGATGACAGATTGTCTCGATGGCTAAGCTAATGTCCAAAGAAATCAGGACATTGAGGGAAAAATGCGATACCTATGATATGAGTAGGGTTGAATATGAGAAGGATTTGAAAGAAGCTGCAAGTATAATAAGGGAAAGGGGATTGGAAATCAGAGACAAGAATGAAGAGATACTAAAATGGCGGTCTAGGCTTGCAAGTGTTGACATCAGTCATGAAAGGGAGATAGAATTACTTAGGGATGACTTGGTACATGAGACGCAAAGCGATCTTTGAAACTAGAATCCAAATGATTGAGGAATATCAGGCAGGAGAGCATGTGAATTGGAACTTGAATGAAGAGAAAACAGCTTTGCAGCGGATCCATGAGGAAAAAGCGATCGATGATTTCAAGGATCTGGAACAGGCTGGTGAGGATATTGACATGGGGTGATTTTCAGAAGTTTGGAGAAGTTAGTCCCAGAGCAATACCTGCGACGGATGCCACCTGAAAAAGGTAAAATAAATTTGCTCTTGGTTTTTTGATGATGTTACTGGGGTGGAATCCCTTAAAACAATTTTTATTTTCGTTTGGTTATGTAATGGGTCCATAAGGACCAAAGACAATCTTTTTTACGTGTTGGGTTGGTCCAACACTTTTGCACTTTTATTGTTGGTAGCTTGGATATTTTATGGTTACTTTAATCTGGTTAACGTTTAGTAGTTTTCAAGCATGTCAAGGCTTGTTTCTTTTTGGATTAGATTTTTCTTTGGATGATTCTTTGTTATGCTCATAAGGTGACATGATAGTATGCCAAAACGGTAGGTACTTAAGATGACACGTATATGCCATAAACCGTAGATACTTCAGATGACACGTATATGTCATAACCATAAGAATAATACGTAAGATCAATCATCCAACTGAGTGGGAATGGGTAAGCTATATGAGTTTACCCATATAGGCCCACCCCACACCTCAATTAGAGAGATAACTTGCGCTCCAGGCGAAGGTGTGGTAACCTAATATCTTAAGAAAGAGGTAATTAACTCTTTAAACCTTAGAAGGGATTGTGTACCTTTATCTGAGAAGAGATGGCCAGCCTCTAACGGAGGAGAAAACGTTGTTCTTTGCGCGCATTCGACATGTCCCCATGTAAATATGTCAATACCTCATAAGACAGTAAACATGTTAAAACGGACGCCAACTAAGGTTGACGTCTCTCCACAAAGTACGTTAGTGACATCTTAATTTGTAAAGAATTAAAAAGGTGCATAGGAAAAAGAAAGGTTGCAACGAATTAAAAGACGATCCATACTCGGAAAGATGAGTTCATGGGGAATTTTGTTTAAACGTAATACCTTTTAAGATGAATGGCGTTCCAACTTCGCGGTATCATTTGGCCATCCAAGGTTGCCAGCGATATGCTCCTTTCCGGCTTGTGCATCTATTAGGTAGGGTCCTTCCCATTTAGGGGCGAGCTTGCCTCGCATTGGGCTCCTTGGTATTTTGGAATGCCTTTCGTAGACTAAGTCTCCTACTTGAAACCTTCTAATACTTACGTTTTTGTTGTAAGATCTCGGCTACCCTTTGTTGATATGCTACCATGCGAACTTTGGCCATGTCCCTCGCCCGTCCACGGTATCTAGGTCATGTATCAAGATGTCTTTATTATGTTCGATGTCAACAAACCGTATCTTGCCGTAGGTACAAGGACTTCGCCGGAATAACCGATTCGGTTCCAAATACAAGTGAATAGGGGTTTAACCAAGAGCATTCTTAGATGTCGTCCCGTCACCCCATAGAACCATTGGTAACTCTTCTCGCCCATCGTCCTTTCTTCCGGTTCCGCCTCTTTTTTAAGTTGCTTATGATTATTTTGTTGCTAGACTCGCCCGTCCATTGGCTTCGAGGGTGAACAGCGAAGATGTCACCATCTTAACACCCCAAGATGTCAAGAAATCTTGGGTTCTCTTGCTAATGAATTGAGAGCCGTTGTCACAAATTATCTCTCGATGGTATTCCAAATCGGGCCGAATATGTTTCTTTTGATAAAAGATATAACTTCTTTGTCACGGACTTGCACGTATGCCTCGCCTTCTACCCATTTAGAAAAGTAGTCTCGTCATAGCCAATAGAAATACTCTTCCACCTCGGTGCCCCGGGCAATTTTCCTACTATGTCCATTCCCCAAACCATAAAAGGCCATGGCGACAGGATAGGATGTAGCAAGCTCACTGGCCGGTGCAGATGTCCCCATGTCGTTGACAGAATCACATTTCTTTGCGTAGTCAACGACGTCTTTTCTCATTGTGGGCCGTAAATAGCCCATTCTAAGAGCCTTAGTATGTAGACTTACGCCCTGTATGATTTCCACAATCTCCTTCGTGCAGCCTCCTTGAGAACCCGATGGGCTCTATCTCGCTTCTAGACATCTTAAGTAGTGACTGGCAAAGCAGATTTTCTAAACAAGAGGTTATCGATAAGTAAATATTTAGAAACTCTTACCCCGAATCCTCTAGCATTTTTCTCTCACTGGGATCGTATCATCTAAGAGATACTTGATAATAGGAGTCAGTCCAAGAAATTGCCGATGGAGAGGAAGGTATGTCGACATCTAGAGCGAACATCTCAAGATGATCAATTGGCCGGGATGTCAACATGCACAATTGGGATACCGGTTTGTGAAATGCTTTTGAAGGCCGAACCCAAGTTTGCCAGAGCATCTCGCTAAGAATTTTCTTCTCGTGGGATTTGTTCCAAGGAAAATGATTTGAATTTGGCCGAAAGAATTTTTACGATTTCCAAATATGTCGTCATCTTAGCATTTTTTGCTACGTAGGACCCGTTGTAGTGGTTAACAATTAGCAAGGAATCCATGAACACCTGGATATGCTTGACATCTAAGTCCTCGGGCCGCAGCTTAAACCCGCAATTAGTGCCTCATACTCGCTTCATTGTTGGTAGCCTTGAAACCGCAACTAATAGATTGTGGTATTATGTCCCTTGTGGTGATTTTAGTACAACTCCAAGACCTCGTACCTCTCATGTTGGAAGCACCGTCTCGTATAGAGAGTCCAAATTTTTAGGATGTCATCATTTTGAAGTTGCCGTACTTCCAATTCCACCTCTTGTTGCAGGTTGGATCGAAATTAGCCACAAAATCGCCTAGGGCTTGGGATTTTATTGCAGCTTCCGGGCTCGTACTTGATGTCGTATGTGCTTAATTGTACGTACCATTTCGCCATTCGACCCGACATCTCCGGTTTTCTCATAACATTCTTAATAGGATAGTTAGTGCGTACAATTATAGTATGTGTTTCAAAATAGTGCCTTAATTTAATAGAAGCAGCTTATCAAAGCTAAAATTAATTTTTGTAAATGAGAATACTCGGTCTCTCGCATCTAAGAGTGTCTTACTTATATAGTAGATGGGTTGCCGATTACCATCTCGTTCGTCACCAAGATCGCGCTTACAGCGCCTTCTGACACCGCTAGGTAGACATAAAGATGTTCTTCCTTCGAGGTTTGGCCAATAAGGGAGGTGTCGACAGTAAGTTTTGAGTTCCCGAAAGGCTTCTTCATGTTGGTCCTCCCATTGGAACTTCTTGTTCTTTCTTAAGATGTCGTAGAAAGGTTTGCATCGATCCGAGGATTTTGAAATGAATCTCGGTGAGTGCAAAGAATCTTTCCCGTCAATCTTTGGACGTCCTTGACAGATTGAGGTGATGACGGGTTGATAATAGCACGTATCTGTTTCCGGGGAGGCTTCAATGCCTCTTTTAGTAACCATGTAACCTTAAACTTCTCGGCCTTCATTCCAAAGTTGCATTTAATGATTAAGTTTCATATTGAAACAATCCAAGATGTCAAAAGCTTCGAGAGAGGTTGCTTATGTGATCCTCGGCTTTCTTGGACTTTACTACCATGTCGTCGATGTATACCTCCATTGTGTCCCCAATCCGATCTTTAAACATTTTGTTGACGAGCCTTTGATACGTTGCACCCGCATTTTTTAGTCCGAAAGGCATGGCAATATAACAATAAATACCGTGGGTGTTATGAAGGCAAGTGTCCTCTTGGTCGATGGTTCCATCTGGATTTGTTGAAATCCCGAGGACGCGTCCATGAATGTGAGGAGTTCATGTCCGGAGGTGGCATCAACTAACGAATCTATGTGCGGCAAAGGGAAAGGATCTTTTAGGCGTGCTTTATTCAAGTCGGTGAAGTCGACACAAACTCGCCATTTCCCGTTTCTCTTCTCTACCACAACCACGTTTGCTAACCATCTTGGATAATCGACCTCCCGTATCATGTTGGCTTTGAGTAAGCGCTCTACCTCTTCCTTGATGATCTAATTTCGGTTTCGCAAACTTCCTACGTTTCTCGGTGCACCGGTTTAAAGCTAGGATCTACGTTAAGTTTGTGAGTGATGACATCTTTGCCGATGCCCGTCATGTCATCATGCTTCCAAGCGAAACTCTTTATTCTTCTTCTTAATAGGTCCACAAGCTTCTCTTCTATATCCGATGGGATGTCAGTGCCAATAAGTACTTTGATGTCCGGGTTGGAAGTGGTCTAGCAATACTTCTTTCACATCATCCTCCCTAGCTTCCGTGACTTCACGTACTTTCCTCGGTAATTGCTATGCTTGTTTTGGAGATGTCGACGCCTTCATTGAAGTTTTATAACATTCCTTGGCTACCCGTTGATCACCGTAAATCTTAGCGACACCCCAAGGTGTTGGGAACTTCACACACCGACGGTAAGTGGAGGGTACGGCCTTCATTCCATGAATCCACGGTCTTCCAAGAATGACATTGTAAGATGTTGCGCAATCAATTACGCAGTAACCGTTCCATGGTGTTGAGGCCCTTTGAGTATATTGGAAGTTTTATCTCCCCCACCATTTCTTTGACTTCACCACCGAAGCCTACCAAAGACCGAAGACTTCTTAACGATCTCCGATTCTCGGGATGTTCATTTCCTTAAGGGTACCCAACATAATAAGATTGACAGAGCTACCCCCATCAACCAGATACGCCTGATTTGCATTACGCTTGGCGATCTCGTAAGGAAATAACTAGACCGTCGTGGATGGGGTTCTAGCAGTTCTCTCGATCGCTTTCATCAAAGGTGATTGATCTCGCAGGTGTCGACATCCCGGGCCGTCTTTCGCTTCTCCTCTTTGACTCCTTAGCATGTCGTTTTTGCGGCGTAATAGGATGTTCCACATATTTCGAGCCTCCACCGATGAAGTTGATCACCTTTGTTGATGCCGGGGAGAAACCGGTCTTTCGCC
Source organism: Adenophora triphylla var. japonica (assembly GCA_022495995.1). Taxonomy (NCBI): domain Eukaryota; kingdom Viridiplantae; phylum Streptophyta; class Magnoliopsida; order Asterales; family Campanulaceae; genus Adenophora; species Adenophora triphylla. Next base: position 2,046 of record JAFEMH010005818.1, on the reverse strand, counting down.
TTCATGAGGAGCTTCCGCATTTTCACCTTCTTCTTTCGGGATCCCAACAAACTCCTTAAGATGTCCTTTCGAGAGCAAGTAACTCGATCTCCTTTCTTAGCGCGATGCAATCTTTCGCAACGTGTCCAAAGTCTTCATGGTAAGCGCACCATTTTGATTTGTCACGCCATCCCGTGGCTTTGTCCGTTTTCTTTGGCCATCCGGCTTTGTCCCCAGTGTTGCCCATCGTACGTAGTACACCCGAAATGTCAACGTAAAAACAATAATCGAAATGTTAGGCACATTATCATTATCTTCATCCTCACCGTCTATTGAATTAATTTTGCTAGTGTCAATTCTCTGATAAGGATTGGAACGGTTGTTCCCGCGATGGGACGATCTCGCCTTTCCGTCGGGATGGTCATATGTCGACATCTTGGACGATGACTTCGATCTTCGCAGCCTTATCTTCCTCCAGCCTTATGAATCTCAATGCCCCGCTCCCGACTTCTTCCAACCGCTTACAAGGAGTCATCACCAAATCCTCGATAGTACCGTGAATCTTTCTTCAAATTTCCATTTTGAATGCTTCGTGATCAGTCGACATGTCAAGATTGGGAATTTCTAGCACTTCCTTATTGAACCGGTGGACATAATCCTTTAGAGTTTCATTAGTCCGCTGGGTCACATTGTAGAGATCACTTGTCAATCTTTCAAATTGTCGATCGCATGAGAATTGGTTATAGAACATGTTGATGAGCCGGGCGTATGAACCAATTGAACCTAGGGGTTGCCTAATCAGCCATTTGAGAGCCGGTCCGCACAAGGTGGATCCAAATCCCCGCATAAGCAAGCCTCCCTAATTGAAGCGGAATATGGATTATGTCCATCTTTTCGATAGTGTGCAACATGCTCCTCTCGGGTCCGTGGTGCCGTCGTACAACTTCATAGATGGTACACCGAAACGCTTCGGATGTCGACATTTGCAATTGCCGGGACAAACCGGGATTGATTGTAACAGCTTCAAGGCCACCGGTTGAATTGGGGAGTTATGCCCGGCACGTTCATTATCGCCTCTCGAGATCCCGCATCCGTTTGGCTAGCGGGTTTCCGCAAAAGGGTCACCCATAGGAATACGATTGAAATTATTATTATTAAAAAGATTATTTAGCAAACCAGAGTTGTCTCGTAGTAGTCGTAACGGTAGCGTTGTCAATGAATGGGATGAATCGGTGAATCCCGGAAGATGGCGTCAATGGGGTGATCCTGGTAAGTGATGTCGACATCATTAAGGATGTCGGATGAGTTTGGAGGAGGACCTGCCCATTGGGATGAATTCATTCTCGGGAATGTAGATCCTCCGTGTTTGTCCAAAGTTGAGAACCCTTTGCACGCAGCCGGGAGATATGTTGTCAAGCCGAGACGCGATGAGTCTGATCTTTCGCATCTTAATCATGGAATTGGTCAAAGCACTCTTCGAGTTGCCGTTTTGGCCGGTCCAACCTTTGATTCAACCTCCGGTCGATACTCCTGATGTCGCATCTACGTTGGAAGAGGTTGTCCCCTTTGTGGAGTCTTCGTGAGGCCGAGTTGGGCCGAGGTCCGATCTCGAGGAGGCGGTGGTAACAAGCCGGTTCTCGCTCGTGATGTCGTAGCAACAATGGGACCTTTGCAAGCAATGACACATCGGGGGTGCGTACATAATGAATTTGACTAGGAAATGATCCAAATAACCGATAAACCACGAGGCCCCTGCTGGGCGCCAAATTGTTTTGGTAGAAAACAATAGAGTAGAATCTTAACTTTGTTTAGTGTGTGGATTGGACAATAAGGAGGGGACTGTGGAATTCGACTATATGGAACAAAAGCACGAAAAGAGATAATGACACCACGATTTGTTAACGAGGAAAACCTTGGAGGTGACAACCTCTTTGGAAAAAAACCCCTGAGTTAGGTCTCCAACCTAAAAGTTTCACTATAATGATCACGAATACAACTTTTGGAAGATAATGGAGAGGATTACAAGAGCTTGTGTGTAGAGTGTGTGCGTGTGAGCATTAGTGTATG